>CAMZMU010000102.1:23164739-23398215 GCA_947311845.1 Poa pratensis | reverse complement strand
CCCCCCCCCCCCCCCCCCCCCCCCCCCCCCCCCCCCCCTAACACCATGGATTCCTTTGTATTAAGCACATGAACATTGCAGTTTTAATATTTTTTTGCTTAGCCCGGCCCCCTCAACATGCAAATTAGGCTAATCCTGCCTCCGCCACTGCGCACCTGAAGTCCCCGCCTCCCTGCTGGTCCACGGTGATGGTCCTTGACACCGCGGCGCCGGTACCGGCGCCAATCCAAAGCTCCATGCTGACGGCAGCAGGAGCAGCAGCCGCAGGTGCACGGTTAAAACGATGGCCGCATGGCGGCACGGGCTGCAGCACGGCGGCTTCTCCGATTAAATTGTCGGAGGAAATAAGCGTTGAACGCACACGTTCGTTGTTGTGTTTGTGACAATTTTTATGGATCGGAGGGAGTAGTATCTTCGTGATGGTCATATGTTTGGTGATGGTTGTAAGAACGGCGTAAAAACATAGCTGATTCGATACAGCCGTGTCATTTCAAAAAAAAAAACTGTATAGCCGTATCTTCCAATTTCTTTGTTTTTTTTCTATTTTGTAGAAATAAACACGCTTTTTTTTTTTTTGCGAAACACAGTACAACGCAAGCGCTCATATACACGCGCACACACTCACCCCTATGAACGCACGCACGCACCCCTACCCCTATGAGCACCTCCGAGAGACTGAGCCGGCGGGTCGAGTCTTGAGATTGACGAAGTCACCACGGGCGCCTCGCTGTCGACGGGAACGTCGCCTCCCACTGAGAATATTCCGCCTTAAATGAGAAACACCAGCGTCAAACCTGGGGTTTGAACTCTGGTGGGCTGGGGGTACAACCACCCACCTAACCATCTTGCCACAGGCAAGTTCTCAGAAATAAACACGCTTGTCTTGCGAGCTGGATGCATATTTAGACGCACGGTTTCGTCTTAACTTTATTCTTAAATCAAGCACTCTAATATTGCTTTACACACAACCAAATCAAGCACTACTCGTGAACTCGGCTTCAGAGGGAGGAAAAAGAGGTGCTATCTGATAAAGTAGATATACTGCCGTTGGTTGTTCCCTGTCATGGGATGTGAGGCAGAGTATGTATCTATATGTACTCCTTGTCCTCGCACTTTGGTATTTAAACATGGAGCAGAAGGGGGAGACATGCTTTAAGATTGGGCTGACTTTACCGCCTGCTTCATAACAAATTAGCAAAACATGTCCCGTTAGATTAAAAGCCCCCCGACTGCCCGAGTGATGGAGGTGGTCAGGCATATCTGGCATAAAGTAGCTACGGTTATTAGACGTTGTTCCCCAGAGGTTTTTTAGCAGCCGAGCAGAACAATATTGTTGCCCGGGCTGGTTATGTGGTCGGAAACAGATAATAATAACGAGGGAGGCATTAGCACACTCAAATTGTACCGAGGAATTTCCGTGAGTTCATAAAGATAGAGCACGTATATCCAGTTGATAAGCTCTCGCTACTTCTTAACATGAATATTTGCTAATAAAAGATAAACAAACATAAAAACTCATTACAATAAAAATCTGATATGTGTATATGGATGCGAAAAGTGACTGCATTTGTTACAACATATGACTATTGTAGGCAAACAATATATAATATATGGCCGATACTAGCTACCTCATATTCCACATTGTCCTTATAGATCAGACCATCACACCCAATTTATTAGGAAACTCTCAATTTAAGCCAATACAAAAACATAGAGATTACACCCCATAATTCATCAACTATGGTACTTGACTGCATCAATAGAAAGCTTCTGGCAACTTCTGATAAAACCAAACAGACCACAGCCAGGAATGACCACGATAGAGTAGTCTATTTGTATTTGTATGTGGAAGTTAATCTCTGCTCCAAGTATTCGTCACTCCTAATAGGCGGGTATCTGAAAAGGTGTCCAATTTTCAAAGGCATGAGATACAATAATAGGCCACAAAAATGAAATATTCAGATATTATTAGAAGAGGCACCTTGGTGGATTTGCCTCGCTGCAACAACTTTCTATGCATGTAACCATCATATCTGGGCTTGGCCAAACAAAGAAAGCCACCTGATACATGAAAGAAACTTGTATAAAATATATTTACAATTGATGAATATTGTTTCCATTTATGTATCATCAGTCATTAAATTTTAAAGATGTAAGTGCTCCTCCAAGGTTGTTGATGGTTGTTTCTGTATAGTGCCATGTAAGTCGTGTATATATATATTCTATTAAAGGAGGTTCCATATTGAAACAGCGAGAGAGAAGGAGACGAAGAGTAAAAAGTTTCTTATGTGCGGCAAGATTATGGATAACTGTATCAATCACTAGAAATCTAGTGTCTACTAAATGATGGGTTTGTCCGTTGCATTTGAATTTTTATCATAGGTTACTGATACAAACTGTTTTTCCTAAATTTCAACTAAAAATTCATGAATGTTGAGTTTAAAATAAATGCAAACAGGAGGACTTGACCCTATGACTAGAGGCATGCAAGGTTGGTAGTTTCACTAGGCTGATCATATAAATGTCATCAAGTGTAGTTATGAAATTTATTTAATATATAATAATGTGATTCAAATATGACTGTGGATAGTTTGAAAAAGAAAAATTGAAGTGCCGATAAATACAATTTCAGATGATTTTAAAAGAAATCCAAGAGCTAACTATTGAAACTGCTGAACACAGACATTCTGAATTTAGCAGTTAGTTAGTATACTCACTGAATACCGCTCTTTGCCAACCATCAAAACACGATGCAGGGTAGACCTACAAGTTAAAAAATGCATAAATATCAAAATTCACAAACAGATTTTAATCCAAGTGCATTATTCAAGCATGATCACGATGTTAGCCAACAAATCATTCTATTGCACAGCAATATGTTTTTTAATCATATTTATTCATTCAATGTTTCTGAAAGATGCACTCCATGTCCATAATAGATGAGTTATTCAGGATCAACGATATTTAGAGAGAATGTACCTATAAACATTATTTGTCCACCTTTCTAGCAAATCACCAATGTTCACAACACATGCCCTGCAAGTACATCAGTACGTGGAATATGTAAGGTCAAAAAAATAATCTAAGTAGCATGGGAAGACACAACCCATAGAGTTAATTAATGAACAAAGAAAACTAACGATGATTAAATATGTACTTGTAATTTTTCCAATAGATTGACCATGAAGGGCGCCTGACTCTATAAGGAATTTATTAGCACAGAAAAGAAGTATTTACCCCTCAATGTGATGAACATCTTCCCAGAGCTGCGGACGGGCATCCTTGTCCCTGCATATCTGTACACTCATAGTAGAGTAAGAATCTAGCTAGAATATATATAGATGACAACTACACAAACATAGTGCGTGCTTGTGTGCATGGTTGTGTGATTAGCTAAAATGATAAAGAAACTAGAGCTGATGAATTATGTGCACACACCTGCAGGCCAGGGGTGCCATCTGTTGAAAGAAGAGTTAACATTCCATAATCCGTATGAGCGTTTGCACCATGATCACTTCCATGTTTAGATTCAATTGCCCGACCTGTAGTGAATTGACCAAATATATAAATATAACCAGTTGCTAGGAAGGTGTAGAAAAACTAAAATTTCATCTGGATATGACAGTACTTTCATGATATGAACGGCTAACATGCATCTAATAAATTACCTGAGTAATGAATTGGTCGAAGAATTGTTTCAGAGCCATCTGGCTTGAAGAATTCAGCGTCAAGGTCCAAACTCAAAGCAATTAGGGACAATATCCTTTTGCTAGTTCCCCTGGTTAGCAGGAAAACACAGTATACAAGAATAACATATTAGAACAACAACAAATATTTGATAATTCAGAAAAGATGAAGAAGAAAATAAAACTTACATCGCACATTCATAGTACGACTTCACTGTCTCCTTCCAAGATGGAAAGCGTTCTGAGACATGTACGCGTACTCATGTTATTGATAAAATCATATTTAACGTGGGCCGGGTAATAAACTAATTAGTACCTGCAGGCGGCCACTGATTCACATCATTCTTCGAATCGCTGTCTGCCCCAGACCCAACGTGGAAACACTCCAATAGGTCCCCTATAAGCAAAATTAATCGTAAGAGTTGTCAACTAACATATAACAAAGAAAAGAAATGAAAAGATGCATGGTTAAATCAGCTGGTTCATGTATACTCACCCTTGCCACCAGCGTCAGCCTCGAAGCCCTCAAAATCGGGCGGAATGTAGCCTCTGTGGCTGCTGTTCTTCTGCAGCGCCATCTTCTCCTCCATTGGCTGCTCGAAGAACTTCTTGCTCTCCTCGTAGAGGCCCTTCATCAGGGCGTCGTCGATCCCGTGGTTGATCACGTAGAAAAAACCGTAATCCACGAGCGCCTGCATGCATGCAGGGTAATGAAATCAACACATTAAGGAAGGCGCAAGTGTATATGTGCATGATGGATCAGATAGGAAAGCCGGAGATGCTTATCGATCGATCTCGCCGGAGATGCTGCGTACCTGCCGGATGGATTTGGTGGCGGCGCCGATGTCCGGGGACGCGAGGTCAATCACGGGGAGGGCTGCGCTCGCGTGGCCCATCTCTAAATGTTCTTCCTGGACGACGCCGGAGAGCTTTGCACAACCAGTTACGACGCTGTTGTCCACTCTGAAGCTAGCAGTAGTAGTCTTTGAATGCACATCGATCATCCTGGGCTTTTTATAAGTCATCAGGCACAACATGTGCGGCACGCAGATGATTATTCAATTTCAACGATCGACGCCTCTGCGAAGAAGCAGCCGGTGATCGTCATCAACGTGGAGACTTGAGATTAGCATTTAGCAGTAGGTGGCTGCTGATTCTTCTCATCGGCTGGTCAGCGCGCGGTTGGTGGTATGGGCATGGATGAGAACTGGGACTTGGTCTGCCCCACGGTCTGGCGGCCGGCGTGGTCAAACAAGACACAACGTCCAACGAATCAACCTACTCTACCTCCATTCCGTTACATAAATTAGAATAAACCATGAATATTACAAGACCAAATAGACATAATATGAAAGTATAGTGCATGATATATCTAATGATACTGATTTTCTATTGTAGATGTTGATAATGTTTTTTATTAACTTGGTCAAACATTATGATGTTTGTTTGGCTTTTAATAAAAATCTACCTAAATAATGTTTTTTTTAAACACAAGGGTAGCTATCAATTAAGGAACAAATACAAGGACTGGATTTTAGATATACCAGGCCCATCGGTCGATGACTGACTTAGCAAAGCCAATGGTACCGTTGCTTCAACATGCACTCAGGTAGGAAGCATCCAAGGGGAATTTCTGTAAATTAAATAGAAACAGTTACAGCTCACATGCATGGGGATCATTGTGGGTTACCATGTGAACTAACCAGAAATTCACTTTGACCTACTCCTATGTTACTAAATACATATAAACATAAGATGTTTTAGGTAACTCACATGTTAACTAGATACAGACCTAAATGACTAAATATAGACACTAGAATATATCTAAATACATGTAGACACATGTGAATATGGAAAAAAAAATAAACATCTTATATTTAGAAACAGAGAGAGTAAGACTAAGGAACTAACCAAAATACAAGTACTTTATGTTTTAGAAATACCAACTCGATCAGCGACAACTTGGCAATGTCAATGACGAAGTAGCGCGTTGCTCCGCGCCGCCCTCTCCATGTTCCAGATTTTATCCTGTTGAGACAAAATCAGTGGCTGACGTTAGATTTAAAAATGTCTTACTGATTTTGTCTTTTTCACACGGAGCATTAAAAACGTCTTTTCTTTACGAAACTTTGCACATATGTAGAACATTTTAATATGTTTATTTCTGATTATGTTCAGATTTTTTTAAGTTTTTTCTATTTTTTCGAATTTCGTGCTCAACAGAAGCATATGAGCTCGGGAGCCATAATCTGCTCTCTAACCTTAACGTCCATTGTCCAATGCTATTGGACCAATTAACCTGTTGAGGTCCACGTCCACACATCCAATACAGCTCGGTACAGTTGGATCCAGTATATCTCAGGTCCAAAACCCGTGGATATTAAGAGATCCAGTTCCAAAATTCAAAAAAAAAAAAAAAAAGAGATCCAGTTCCAGATTTTTTTAGTCTAGAGTAAGTTTTGGTTAACTGCACCTTTTATGTCATTTCACGGGCACACTGTTCTTCAACTGTAGAATTCGAACATAGCTCACAATGTGGCCCACCCGGAGCTGCAACCAAAAAATTCTCCCCATATGGCGTCCCGGTCGATCTGGAGACATGTGCGCCATTCATCTCGGTTACTTTGGAAATCCTAACGGTGCTGTGTTCCTACAGTTTATCCTCAAGTACTCCAAAAATTACCCACTCTTATCGTTTATGCAACAGTATTATCCCAGTGCAAATCCACTTGCAGAGAATGCTAAAATAAACTAAAAACAGCTGTTTCCCAAAAAAAAAGTGCCCATATGGTCTTGACATGCGCAATAAAGATTATGGCCATATACACTGTCAGACAGTTTCAGTAAGGTACTCAAATATGACAGTTGGATTACAAAGGGATATCTGAATGAGAATCAAAAAATCAACATAATTTCTCAGTAACACGGTACACTGTAAGGCTAACTAAACTGATACAGAACAGCTCTACGCACGATCCAGAGTACCTTCCGTTTCTGCATTTGCAGAAGAATGGTGAGATACAACATATGTACAACTGGGGCTGTTCCATCTCCTTTCGCAAAGAGATTTCATGCTAAGCCCTTCAGCGAATGGAGACACTGAACATCTCTCCACGGCTCACCGATGATTAAAAGAAAGAAAACTAAAATCTATAACCTGGAAAACAACGAGTATGATCTGTCAGATACACAGTGCCCCAAGCAACTATAACAGCGATTTTAAAAGAAAATGTGGAATAAAGTATTGTACCATTAAATTGTCAGAAATTATCCTTCTCCCGGTAACCATTACTACTAGTCTGCCATGACAACAGCTTAACTGAGCATGAAAAGGGAAATTTCACCCTATCATAGAAAGTGTGAGTACCGCAGATGATGCTCAGCATGGTTTGAGTAAAGAGATACACAAAGCTTCTGGCAAGTCATCTATGGAATCTATCATTATTGTGTCTTCCATGCCTCCTCCAACCTGATATGCAATGAGGATTAACACATTCAGCTCGCTATGCTATTACTGAAACGATTGAACACATGGCAAAAAACAGTTTGCATTTTCTTCTCTCTTATAGAAGCAAAATATCTACTCTCGGCAAAGCACAATGTGTAGAACATGGAGGTGTGCACAAGCACCGCTGTAGCAAACAAATATGGCTCGTATAAGAGCAACATCAAAGCATACCTCCTTCATGGGAAATCGGAGGCTCCATTGAATGTCTGGAGCCAGGAGGATACTTCGATCTCCATGGACCTGGTGGATGGTCCGAGGGTCGCCCACGGTCAAAATGGTCCGGATACGGGGGATCTGAACAATTGCAAAAGATAGTTTGATCAGTAAGTGGATACTGATTGGAGCAACCTTGCTCAGTATCTAAGCCGCCAATGGATCTGGTATTCAACAAATGCAGAACTTCAAAATGCTGACAGCTAACCAAGGAAAATACCTGGTCCAAAATGTGGAGGAAACCTTCCTCTATCCACAGCTTCAGGGTGCATGTGTCCTCTATCATTGAAGTGAGGCCCTCTATCATCATAGTGATATGGTCCATCATCGAAGTAATGTCCTCCAGCATCAAAATGCTGCCCTCCATCGAAACGCCGCCCTCTATCATCGAAGTGATGCCACCTATCATCAAAGTGATGTCTCCTGTCGTATGGATGGTGTCCTCTGTCATGTCCATTGTACTGATATCCCTCAGGATAGGGAGAATTACAGTTCCAAGGTTGTGTTCTTTGTTGGTGTTCAGGTGGCATATATGGGAACTGATTTGGAGGACCTGGTGGATGCGGTGGTGGTGGATGCATATGGTATGCATTATTAGGTACTGGGGGACCTGGTGGATGGTGATAGTTATTTCCATGGTGAGGTACTGGGGGCCCAGAAAAATTTCCGTGGGGTCCAGGAGGATGGAATGGTGCGACGGGTGGTGCAGGAGGTGGTGGAGGCAGCGGTGGCGGTGGAAGTATTTGATTTGTATGCCCTGCACATCCAGAAGTATAGGGCACCGGAGGCTGAAACGGAACCGCACAAGGATCCATGTTGCCTCGATTGTTTCCAATAGAATGAGGGTGCTGATCTTGAACTTTCTGCGAAGAACCATTCAGGACTCATTAGGTTTACCATAATTATAAAAATATAGTGATCTTATTAAACAAACAAAAGAACTACATACTCTTAGATTATCTGGCTCAACTCGATCAGCTGCCACATGCAATGCGCCTTGAACCTGCGAACCTTGGAAGACAGGACAGTGTGGACGTGGTAGAGGTGGTGGAGATGATGGCAATGGGGGCGGAGTTGGGGGTTTGTCATCAGGTAGTGGAGGAACAGAATTGACATTTTGATTAGTTATTGTACGTCTAGCATCAGTTAGCTCAGGTGCAGAGCTAGCTCCAGCTTCAGATGATGGGGCTACATCTTCCATCTCGAGATCACCATTCACTTCTTCAACAACAAGTCGATGCTTCGCCCCATCCACTTGAGAAGCCCCTTCTTGTTCATTAGCACCCGCAGATTCATGTTCAGGAGTAACAGCTTCAAAGCTCCTATCCTCAGAGGAGCTCCCTTCCTCATCAACTAGTTTTGTGATGATTAAATTTGGAAGATGGAAACCAGTATTGCTGCAAAGAATAATCTAATCATGCGAGGATAACACTAAAACATACTTTTTAGTATAAAAGATAATATATCAGAGCAGTGTGCACAGCTAGCGGTTATCACCCATACTGAATTATAACCTACCTGAGAAAAATCCAAATTATGACTAAAATAAGTATTTCTGTATGTCGTGAGTCATCTAAACACCTTAATCCCACACTACAGTCATATGCTACTACCATTCGGCATTCTAAACACCATATCAATGCCCTCGCATTAAACTATAGGTGCCTTACTTTTTTTTTGTCAGATCTTGTGGAACTGATTTACTCATTTCCATTTATGTTGCAGAATGTGATGTAGAAAGTATTTGCGTCCTGTGCTGCATGCCAATCCGCAGCATCACACATGGTCACACACAAATCACAGCAGCTTGTTATAGTTAAAAAAGAACAGCATCAACTATTTGTCTCCTGGTGCTAACAATCTGCCATCTCATACTATTTGTACTTTATTCTTGCAAGTTTAGCTAAAGTTCAAATTCACCAAGGTTCTTGAATTTTCTAGAAATCTTCTGTTTTTTACTCGTATTAAGATTTGGGCCCTTTGCTGGTACCAGTACACTTATAGGTAGGCTGCAGCGACGAGCTGTTTTCGACCATCCACCACTATCTAGTTTACTTGTCCAAAACGACACAAATTACAAGGACCCACACTTAAGATGCTTGTTTGCGATAAACCTATAACTCTATACAGTGGCGTAGGCAGGATCACCACACGCCCCAGGCCACCTTTAAAGAACTGTAGCTACTGTGCGCTACAGTGCCAGTAAATTAGACTGCATTTCACGCTCACGCCCGGGCCAAGGCCAGGGTGGCCTGGGGCCTGGCTCCGCCCCTGACTCTATAGGCACCATGAACTCATGCACTGGAGAATGATGATTTGTCCTTTCAGGTACTTACAGAAAACAAATGAAGAACATCCCAAATATATCAAAGCTAGTGATACAAAACTATGCAATAACAGAATCAATTGACCAAGGACATAAACAAATCTCAGTTGTACGCTCATAATGCAAAAGGAGAGCTATACCTTCCATATTCGTCTACAAGCATCCCTTCGTTATCCCGCAAAGGGTCGTTCAAAGCTCTCTCTGTCCCTGAAGGACGGCGAGAGGTTCCAAATGCTGCCTCATTAAGAGTTTCAAGCTCTTTAATATGATGACGAATTATGTATTCCGAAAGGGTTTTCCTCTCAAGCCAGAGTTTCAAAACCTAATCATCATGACACAGGCATGTGAAAAAAGGTAAAACCACACTACAGTAATATCTATCCTAATTAGGGCACTGAAGAAAAAACTTGCCTTAAGACATTGTCTTCGATTCTCCCATGCAGAATTTCCAGGGGGTGCCGAAGCATATAGTATTCGTGGCAGGACTGCTTGGATAAGAGAAGGATAGGCATCGCCAACTCCACCTACAAGATGCATGGCAGTAGCTTGAAAAAGTCTACCGAAGAAATGCTGAGAGAAAAGACGACAAAACGATGCGAGTACCTTTCTGATTGCGACAACATTGGATTATTGAATCCACAAGGAAGAACAGGTCCACTCTTTTATACAAATTTGATTCTTTTTCCAGGCGTTCAATGATGACATCCATTACCTAGGCTCGAACACAGAAAAGATGCATCGATAAGAGGACTTCAACCGCACTAATTAGCGGAATGGCCATAAAAGAGTAATCTTTATATGTAAGACTGAATACTACAAACGTTGTTCTGCACTCTGAATTTTAGAATTTAGTCAAACAATAGTGGTAGAGAAAAACTATATCCTTTACTAATTTCTAGCTTATGTCTTGTGCATATCTTATTGTGCCACATTAGAGGAATGTACCAAGGAGATGGCTTCCCATTGGAGCGGTATGTTTCTCAAAATAAAAGTAACATCAACATTCCTCATTGTACAAAGCTAACAACCATGGTTTTTAAGGCGTTAAGGCGTCCTAAGGCGAAGTGGGGGCGCCTGGCGCCTAGGCGACGCCTAGGCGGACGCTTTAGGCGCCTAAGGCGGTCGTTTTTCCAAGGCGGAGGGGGGGCGCCTTAGACGCCTAGGCGGACGCCTTTAAAACCATGCTAACAACGAGAAGATGCATCTACAATCCTCATTGTAGAAAGCTAACAATGAAAATATACATCCAGATTCCTCATCGCGGGGCACTAATAGAAAATGCCATCAGAATCAGTCTAAGTTAACCAATTAAAAGATGGACCACTACATTCATAGACCAACTATACAACTACAACGATTAAAGCAAGTATATGGTCGTTAGCAACAATAAAAACAGAGGCTGTAGGCAATACAAAGGTCCAACAAAATTATGCTTGTATATAAAAAGTGCAAACTGAAGAGTAATGCATTTTCTAACCTCTCCAGCAATGCCATGCTTAGCACAATCCAGAGCAAGACGGGTTGCACGAGCTATACATTCTTTTGTTCTTGTTAATGTACCAAGGAAATTCTCAAAGGCCCTACGTGCTGACCTGGCTTCATCGTGACCGGCTAATTTGTTCAAGCTCTTCTGTTGCATGTCATCAAACAGAATCTTACCACTACTCTGTTGAGTATGAACCCTATCTGATGCAGACCTTATTGTATTATTATTTGAAGGTGAACACCGGCCACCTGATCCTTCCTTAGCTGAAGGTATATTCGCCAAAGGTGAAATAACATTGGAATCCAAAAAACTGTCTATGTAAGAAGTTGGTTGAGAGAATCTCCGAGCATGTGCAGCAGCAATAAGTTCTTTCATTGGCATTGAGTCTGGAGATAAATTAGTATCCTTTGGGTTAACTCTCCGGTCGGATTCTTTCAGTGACGTTGCTAAAGAACCATTCCTACAAGATGAACCAATGAAACTGCTGTCAAGACTATCTGGGTGATCGACGCAAGACTTTATAAGGTACAAATAAGAAATAGCAAGGATTAGAAATAATAGAAGATAAATTTATTTGATCCTTCGTACAATAGTCCCAAACACCAGCAAAGATGAAGATCATAATACGTGTGTCTCACAAGTCATCTGGACTAAACAAAGACTTTTTACATCAGCGAAGAATAGCTTCTTTAGCATGTTCCGTAGAAATTTTGAACTTCTTGCAGAAGAATGAATTATGCACATATATTATAAAGTCACCTAGGGTAAACAAAGATGTTTTATATCAGCTAAGAGTAGCTTCTTTAGCATGTTCCCTACCAATTATAAACTGCATGCAGAAGAATGAATTACACACATTATATTAATAGTAAAGACAATATGTTCTGCGATAAGATAGGACTCAACCAACAATTAGTAATTTACCCAATAGATGCAACTAAACACCTTACACCCCCTACAGAGAGTTTTGCATATGATCTTTTTAACCCAATGAAGCAGCTCCAACTCATACTTTTAGCCTTTTAGGCCCAGTTCTTTTGAGCTTCGGCTTGTGCATAAGCCACCCTGGGTTGAGCTGCCCAGAGAAACAGCTGTGGATATAAGCTAAGCAGAAACTACAGTCCAGTTCTTTTGGGCTTTTCCTGTTCTAGCTTATTATCTGAGTTGTATGATGAAAAGTCTGTAACGCCCTTGTGATAAATTTATGTTCTAATTATCAGATTTTGATTTCTTTTATGGTGTTTACGCATGTATGATCACAAAATAATATTTAGAACATCATATTAATTGCTAAATATTAAAATAATAATAGGAGTCATTGTTAGTTGATTATAACTTAAATAGAAAGAAGGGTATTGCAATGTTATATGAAAAGATACAAATATAGTCTAATTGAAACACACTATGTACAAAATAAGCAAACACCATGCTCCTCACGCCTGACATCACAAGAATCGAATGCATCTGAGCATAGCTAGTGGCAGGCTGCATCAGTACACGCATCAGTACAAGAATCGAATGCATCGAGCATAGCTATTGCCACTGGCAGCATCAGTACACGCATAGAAAGTAGCAGCACGATATTCATCTAAAATCAGCAAGTACAGGAGGCTGGAGGGAGCTTGGGGAAGGCGCCGCTCGGAAACGAGCTTGCACGGGAGGTAGGTCGCTCGGTAACGAGCTCGGCAGGAGGTTGGGGAAGAGCTTGGATGGGAATCAGCTCGTGGAGGCGCCGCTCCGATCTGTCGGCGGGAGGACGGCAGCACGAATCGGCCGGCCTCGTTGATCCCTGCCGACGAGGAGGTCACAGGAGGACGGCGGCGGGAGCAGGATGTCGGACGGAGGCCGCAACGCCGGTCTACAGCCGCAGCAGAACGAGCCTCGGCCGGTGAGCTCGATCTCGCCTCAATCCGCCATGAAATGTGAACGGGGCGGGTAGGGGAAGCTTGTGGCGGCAGGGGGACGGCGACTGGAGTTGCCGGGGACGGCGGCGGCGGTGAGCTAGCGGGAGAGGAACCCTAAGAGGAAAGGAATCGGGCCAGAGGAGAGGAAAAGAAAGAAATCGCGAGTTGTCTGTTTCCGCGCGGTGGCAATTTCCTCTTAATACGATGTCGAATAGGGGCAACGTCAATAACGTTTCGGTGGACTTGCGGGAAGCTGGGGTAACCCAGCTTTTCCCCACTGTGAAGGAATCATTGAAGTTGGCTGTCCAAAAAAGCAGCTTAAAATCGAGTTCTTTTTGGCTTAGGCTTATTTGACCTCTAAGCCCTCTAGAAGCCCCAAAAGAACTGGGCCTTAGACTACTGGATGCTGTTAGAACATACTCCTGGTACAAACAAGAGACATTTCAGAAATCAACAGTCTCCAAACGTATATTTTACACTTAATTTATATTGCTATATGTTTATGGGATCTAGTAAACTTATGATATTTGCCTGCACAAAATCCAACAACATTGCTTAATTTGACTGGATGGGTGGTGAGTGGTGACTGAACAAGCACCAATAGCTCAGGTTTAATGTATAATCAGCATCCATTTTTATCCATACATTATGGACACACTAGCTCAATTCCGCCTAGAAAGTGCAGAAGACCTTCAATCTTGTTTGTGCATACCAAAAATATGAAGAGAAAAGAATACATCCAATATATATTATTGCATTAAGACATATTTGTAAGTGCACAAAAAAAATTAGTGATTGTTTCAAGTGAATAATAGTAGAGTACATGAAATGTGCTACGCCGGAACACACAGATTCAGGGATATGAATAATAGTTAAAATGAAAAACATATGATACCCAAGATTGCCAGAATTAGCTAATTAGGGTGAAGGTGTGCAATACGTCTACCTATGTCGAAATCGTGCTTATCTATCTAAGAAATGGAAGGTTTGGTTTGACAGAAAATAGAAGGCTTACACTTCAAATGTCGGGGCGCCTGCAACAGACTGGCCGCATGTAACTTTAGTAACCAACGAAGAGACACTTGTTCTGTCACCCACACTGATTGTTGGTTCAGCCAAAACTGTCTTATCATGTGGCGAGGAATTGCAATAGCCATTAGCGCCTGACGTAGCAGTCTTTGCTGGGCTAAGTGGATAAGCAGATCCATCAATATTTTTGCCAGAGTTAGCAATTGGATCTGGGAGCTCATTTCTCCTTGCGTTTTCCAAAGGCAATTGATCATGTTTAGATACAACAGCAGGTTCTTTGGGCTCCAAGGAAGAGTTTGGAGACTTTCCACAGGCACCATCAACCCTAGTGTGAACTTTGTCTTTTGGAAGATCATGACTGCTGCCGTTTGTCAATTCCAGAGGAACAGAAGACGGGGAGTCCTTGTTTATTTTTACTGCTTGCGAGATATACTTTTGACCAGTTGGGGTATCTAAAGAATATGCAGTTGCACAAATTTCCATGCATTTAGTTGGTGAAATTTTTGGACTTTTGACTAGTGCATCTGCAGAGTTATTAGAAGGCGAGCTTGCTATTGAAGTTGGGCTACGCTTCAGGATAAACTCCTTTGGCTTATTCACTTCCGGCAGATTACTAGTAGTTTCAGCTGCATTAGCAGACATAGCCTCTAAGGCACGATGTAGGCGTTTGGATGGAGGCAAAGCAGCTTCTCCATCCAACGTCGAAACCTTTGATTGGCATTCTTTGTTGTTGCAAGCAGTCTGAGCTTCTTCTGATGCCAGAGACAGGTCTAGTTCGGGTGAAGGTTCTATGCTAGGAGGAACCTCCTCAGCTGAATGATCCTTACCTGATGCCAGAGATAGGTCTACTTCAGGTGAAGGATCTATGCCAGGGGGGATCTCGTCTGCTGGATAATCCTTTCCCGCTACTGAAGAGAGGTCATGTTTATAACATTGATCTACAGGCATAGCCAACTCTGTTTTGTTATCAGAAATATCAGGCTCGTCAACTATGGAGTCCTCCAGCTGGGGTCTTCCCATCCTAACCCGTGCCCTTTTCACTAGTGGCAAGTGGTCATCTCCATCAGACTTATTGACTTCATTCCCTGAATTGGGAGAATCTGGTATGTTTCCACTTGACTTGGGCTGCAATTCCTCATCCATATTTGGTGCCATACTAGTGACAGAAGTATTAAGATCATTTGTCTCTGGCTTTCGCTTTCTTTTAAAAGTAACTGTTGTGCTTGTGGAAAGATCTTGCATTTCATTCAGATTATCTTCTCTATCCATGTCAGTTTGACATACTTCAACATTGAGGGTACTTTCTACATTTGCAGCAGAACTCGAGTTTTTCTCATCATTACCATTCCCTGAGGTTCCAGATTGACTTGAGGTGCCTCGGCTGCAATTTAACAGCATAACATCCTTCTTAGTTGAAATGGAATCCGAGTTGGGTTTGTCATGACCTATAGATTTATATCGAGAAGAAGAGCCTTCCTGCTTATTATCATCAGGTGTCATATCAACAGAAGGCAGATTGGGACCATTCAGACCACAAGAATCCCGAGTCCTATGATCAGCACCTAATGAACTTCTTGGCCTCCGTGCTGAAGCAAGATTAGCATGAGTACAAGAATCAAGTTGTGGTGCATTATTTTGCCTCTTCTTTGAAAATGAACTAGCAGGCTCATCAGGTGCAGAGTTCACAACACAGTTTTCACTCTCTAATGCAGCAATACTAGACCCAGGAGTACTGGCCAAGCTGTGATCCATGGAAGAGGCAGGATTACCATCAAGCTTATTGTCATTGGCCATATCAGAAACTTCTTCAGGACCTCCAGTGTCCAAACTGCTGCTATTGTTGGCAGGGGTCAAATCACTGTTATCATTGCCCTCTTTGTTCATAGAATCAAAAATTTCTACTATTTCCTTAACTGCTCGGACAAAATCTGCTCCTTTCCCATGTCGTTTAACAAGTAGAGATTTCTTTTTCTCTTCAGTGAACGCCTCGAGGTCAGCATAATTGCAGAAAGCACTACAAAATTAAGAACTGATGTCAGAGAAACATTCAAAAATGTGGAATCGAAAATAGTGGATAAAGAATAAAATGTGTAAAAATGACAGCCGGGGCAACTGCTGTGAATTGCAAACGTCTTCGGCTGAGGTCGTCCATTACCAACACTTCCTAACATTGTATAATAAGATTTGAAGATGGCGTTGGAAGGGCCTTCAGCCTAGTGGTGGGAGAGGAGGTGTTTGATGAAACCAACCTGACTTAAATCCGTAGCATCAAAAGAGTGTGCCATATTTAACAGTACACGTGCATGTGCGTTAATTGAGAGTGTGTTCCACGTTAGGTGGGGGTGTGGAGCCTCTAATATATTTTTAGCATGTGTAGGGACGTGCATGCATGCGTCATATGTGCGTGTGTATGCATGGTGTGATAGAAAACATTTATGATGCTTCCTCCCATTACAGTGGTACTGCGCCACCTACGCACAGAAACACAACCATAAGATAACATTGACAAATTTGTGGCATGGTAGATGCATCTTGTT
Source organism: Poa pratensis (assembly GCA_947311845.1). NCBI lineage: Eukaryota > Viridiplantae > Streptophyta > Magnoliopsida > Poales > Poaceae > Poa > Poa pratensis. The sequence goes on along the minus strand of CAMZMU010000102.1, from coordinate 23,381,526 downwards.
GTTGAAGAGTATATGTGGATTATACTAGCCCTTTGCATCAGTTCGTACTTTTGTGATAGTTGGTTAGTGCATGAAACATGACACTTGTAACAATCTTTGGACTTCTTGTATGACTTCTTGGCGGTGGTTCTATGTGTAGGAATGGGAGGAAGGGCCGAATATCAATCAGTGTTTGTGGGTTGTCTGTGTCCGACTTGTACTCTACAGAAAAGAATACTCATGTTTACATGGTGGAGCAAGTGTGCACCTAACTTGTTTATATGCAAAAACAAACACCAAACGATGCCAACAAACTGTTTCTAATATGTCACATTTATTTCCAAGAGAAGATTACACCATTATAGTTCCATCACAATGATTAAAACACAAAGTCTAAGATGGGAACTATTATCAGCATAGGAAGTTGTGTCAACCTGAAGTGTAGGAAATTGCCATTGTGATCATTTTATGTTGCCCCAAAAGCAACAAACGTTTGATAAGAGTGTGTATTATCCTTCATGATGTGAGACAAACCATGCCAGCAACAACACATTCCGAAATAAGAAAACCCAACAGAACTCAAGGAACACTATGTCTATCATGTAAGGCATTCAAAAGGCACACAGATGCTTAACTGCCACTTGCTGTCAAGTCATTTACTACGGTATATCGATCGCATCACACAACTATTAATCATTTTGAACACTCTTTATGGTGGCATGTTATCATTACAGCCTCTCTTGGAAGTTTTTGTGTTCTTAGTATTTCTATTTCATCCAAAACAATGCACTATTAAAAAATCATACACACTAAGAACTTGTTCAAAGATTGTCCCCTGACTTTAATTGAATTGCACTTTACTAATTCTAACTTGCCCGTTAACTAGTTAAAGTTTTACAGGCTCCACATATAAGTTGGGCTTACTAAGATTGTGTGATGACCGACGAGAGGCTTTATTAAGATAACATGAATAGGTAAAGAGTTCAACTTACAACTCCAACTAAACTTCAGAGCTGCAAGGACAATATTAGGACCCATCAAAGGAACTGTTAACAATTTAGACTAAAAAGAATTATAAGCGATGATAATATGCTGTCCTCATCATAAATATGTTTTCCTAGATTTGCCCTACTGTGTCCACAGTATATTGATGAATCCAGAATAGTTTGTGCATAGTTCTCAACTAGAACAAGCTTTAGATTAGGTAAAGACCACATAATCTGAGAGCAAATACCTTGGGTACACCAAAAGCCGAAACCTCATCACGTCATCGTAACAAGAAAAATCATCTAATGGACACTTACACAGATAACAGAATCATTATAAACAATATATTGCTTGCATGCAAATACAAAAAAAGGCAACACTGGTGCGCTTTATGTGTCCATAATCACAAAAGAAAAAAGCATATACCAAGTAACTTGCATCTCCTGTACCAAAAGGGCAACCAGTCAAACTATTGTAAAATACTACCTCCATTCCAAAATATAAGATGTTTTAGTAGGTATTTTGGCCTACCAAAACCGTCTTACATTGTGGAACAGAGGTAATAATCAACAAATAACATGAGAAGCTATTTGATAGTTTGACACAAGCAAATAGTGCATATAGCAAAAGTATGCATCAACCAGAAATTTTAAATTCAAAAGGAGAGTCTTATCTACAAAATAAAACTTACATCTCTTTAGTCCCGTAAAAGTAGACAAGCAACTTCTTCTTTGTTGAAGGAAGCCCCCATTGATCCGGCTCACTTATCTGTAGAAGTATGTATATCCATAAATCAAGTGCGCAAGATGATTCCGGTAATATTTCAGTTTCGGTTCAAACAAACATCAGTGCCCTAAACCAGTCCCCACGAAACAGCCAAACATAGGAATGGAATAACAAATGGACAATGGAAAGCCCAATCAGTAAAAACTAAGCAGCTTCATCCTATAAATACTAGCTTAATAGCAATGTTAAAAAAGTGTACGAGGGAGGGAACTACTCTCCTAGCAATAGCGGAAAGTAATTGCAGGAGAAGTGAACTTTCTCATAACAAGACACCATAAACAAAGCTAAAACCGGGCAAGTGTTGTTCAAGCCATGTTAACAGGAAGGTAGGCTAAAATAACACCAAGCACATACAGAACTGGTGGGGAGAATTGAGTAATCACAAAATGAAACACTTAAGGCAAAATCTGGGGAAATACTTAATAGCTGAAATGAGAATAAAGCAAAATTTAGAACAGCAGGTAAACATTAGCGTCAGCCAAGGGCAAGAAGGATATTTTCTACATATTAAACTATCAACCCTCAAAATTTCAAATGACAAGCAAAACCAAGAAAACAAAAAATAAAAATAACAACAGAAATGAGACGTCGCCACCAAGAGAAACTCATATTACGACAAAAACTTCAATGCCACTGCGCACAACCGTTAAAAATAATATATATATATACATGATGTGTACAATTTAAAGAGATGACGATATCACAGATTATGCTTTTTCTCACGCATGATGAAACTTTTGTTCCCAGACCGTAAAAGGTGGCATCACGGCAAGACTATTATCCAACCTCATTTGCTAATGCAACGAAATCTAATTTGAGACCCATACTTTGCGCAATACAGTGCCCATGTTGGACAGACCCAGGCGTTCACATGCACTCTAATCCTCTTATAGTTTCTTCTTGTGAGAGGGTTAACCTGGAGGTGACATGTTTGGACTTAACAAGAATATTATTTATCCATTGTGGGACTATCGGACCTTCGCTACTCCACATGGACCACCTATAGCATTAACTACCAAATCATCAGGGAACTAAATCAAGCTATGAGAACTTTCAACATAGATGACAAGAACAGTGCAAGACTGTGGCACAATAAGGATCCCCAATTGTCTTTATACTATATTATCATGGTCAAGACAGAACAAATAAACAATCCCTGCCAAACTTTCATGGACGTAACCACTACATCCAACTGCCGAGGACGTCAATTTAAGGAGAAAAAACAGTTCGGAACGTAACGGCATAAATTATCAAATAAAAATAGAAAGATCGTATGATTAATCTGGCATATCTCAAAGCTACCGCGTAAGTTCACTGCCCCTATTCCATCTGCAGAAACATCATTATAACTGGAACAAAAGAACGGGTTATCATTTACTAGATAGATCAAGGTTCTTGTACTAGATACAACTTAATCTAAAAAAAAAGTTACATTTGCCTTTACCAACCAGGTTTATCAAGATCTTCCACCCAACTAAAAATACGAAGGCACACCCATCTTCCAGAAGAATCTGCGATTCTATCTTAACGGTAGTACACTTACAAGTGGTCTCGCAAAAGAAATCTTATGAGAGAGAGCGAAGCGCCATGATTTGTCCCACGAGAACTATGTATCCACCACACCATCGGTACCAAAACAAAAACCAAACAAGCTCAGCCTCTGAACAGATTGAAACTCCATGGAGCCCCAATCGCCAAAAGGGTGAGATCTAAACTAGAATCATCCACTAAACCTCACTAGAATCGAGATTTGGGAAATACACGAGCTTGCAGTAGGAGATCGTAGTATAGTGCATTGATTTCGCAGGAACCTTAAAAATATATAGAAGAAATTGGAGACTGAGCTACCACCAACAAACACCTCCATGGTTCCCTGAACCCTAAACTATAGCTACGAAAATAGCAAAGATCAAAAGAAAGAGCCACCAAATCGGTGCAAGCAGCTACCTATTGCTGCCAAACTTTCATGGACGTAATCACAACATCCAAGTGCCGAGGACGTAAATTTAAGGAGATAAACCAGTTAGGAACCTAACGGCATAAATTATCAAATAAAAAATCGAAACATCATATGGTTAATCTGGCATATCTCAAAGCTAACGCGTAAGTTCACTGCCCCTATTCCATCTGCAGAAACATCATTATAACTGGAACAAAAGAACGTGTTACCATTTACTAGATAGATCAAGGTTCTTGTACTAGATACAACTTAATAAAAAAAAAAGAGGTTACATTTGCCTTTCCAACCAGGTTTATCAAGATCTTCCATCAATCCATCAAACTAAAAATACCAGGGCACACCCATCTTCCAAAAGAAATCGTGATTCTATCATAACGGTATTACACTTACAAGTTACAAGCGATCTCGCAAAAGAAATCTTATGAGAGAGAGCGAAGCGCCATGATTTGTCCCACGAGAACTATGTATTCACAACAACATTGGTGCCAAAACAAAACCCAAGCAAGCTCAGCTTACCTGACTCTGAACAGATTGACACTCTATGTCGCCCCAAATCACCAAAAGGGTGAGATCTAAACTAGAATCATTCACTAAACCTCACTAGAATCGAGATTTGGGAAATACAGGAGCTTGCAGCACGAGATCGTAGTTTAGTGCATTGATTTATTAGGAACCTTTAAAAGATATCAAAGAAATTGGAGGCTGACCTACCACCAACTACCTTCATGGTTCTCCGAACCCAAAACTATGGCCACAAAGATAGCAAAAAGATCAAAAGAAAGAGCCACCAAATCGAGTGCAAGCAGCTACCTATGACCTCAGTACCAAAACAAAATATCAAGGAAGCTCAGCTTACCTTACCTGAACAGACTGAAACTCCATGGAGCCCCAAGCGCCAAAAGGGTGAGATCTAAACTATAATCATCCACTAAACCTCACTAGAATAAGATTTGGGAAATACACGAGCTTGCAGTACGAGATCGTAGGTCAGTGCATTGATTTGGCAGGAACCTAATAAGATAGGTCAGTTCATGGTTCCCCGAACCCTAAACTATGGCCATCAAGATAGCAAAGATCAAAAGGAAGGGCCACCAAATCGGTGCAAGCAGCTACCTACAGACATCATTTGCCACTGTGAATCGCCGTTGTACAGTAGAAGAACTACTTCCTAAGCAAACCCTGAGCAAGCTTCGCAGCCATGGAACCCTAAGTAACCGAAAGCAGTAGAGGAGCCCCAGATCAGAGAGGACAGGCGACGCTCACCTTGGCCGGCCACGCCGGGTAGCCCTTGAGCTTGGCGAGCACGAGGTCGCCCACCTTCCACTGCGCCGCGGCGGCGGCCGCCGCCGCCGCCGACGACGTCCGCTTCTTCCGGGTCGGCGCCATCGCCGACGCCGCTCCTGACGCCCGCCCAAGACCGGCGGGTAGAGGGGGTCGGGCTCTGCGGCGGCTAGAGGGTGAGGCGGCGGCGCTGCCGCCGGAGCTGGGGCGGGTGGCGGACAGGCGTCCGGACTTGGTGGAGGCGGCGGCGGGGAGGGGCATGGAGCGCCGGAGTGGGGGGATGGGGGAGGCGGCTTAGGCTTCGAGATTTTTCTCTTTTTTAGTACTCCGTATTTGGTTTTTCCTTTTCTTTTCTTCTCTTTTCTTTGCTCCTCGTTTGCCTTCTCCGGTTTCGTGTTTCTGAGCTGAGGGGGTTGGTTTGGTTTAGGAAGGAGAGCTCGAAGACGTGAAGGGCTGGTGCAGTGGTGGGCCTGGGCTTTCTCTGGGCTTATGCCGACAGAATCGCACGAAGAACATGTGCCAAGATTTGGACGATCTGGGATGATGTTTCTTTATATCTAGCAAAATCTGGGAAGTGTTTAAATTTGAAAAACTCCCAATTGGTACTTTCTTCAACTACAATAACAGAAGACTCCTATGCACACAACTCTTTTTTTAAACTCCAATTGACCACGTCAGTGGTAAATTCAGGATCTACAAGATTCCTGCACGTGTCCTTGCGGTGCTGGGCACGATTATTGAATCGGAGTCAGTTGACCAGGGCACACCTGGGAACAATCACCAAGCACTGCCAAGTCACTTCACAAAAAATCAACATCCCAATACCTTCTCACGTCTTCATCGTGTACCCACGACAACCATAATGCAAAGCAGACAGAATCAAATGGATGGCCAAACAAAACCGCGCCAACTCATTTCTTGCTGATGTGAGCATCTCTGGACCTCAAAAATGGAAAGCGAAAACTCTCACTCACGCAGCTAAGTTGTCCTAAGAAACTCTCACACGTTGCACACTTCAGTTTGGTTCCCTAAATCAGTAAATCACACATTCTCGCGTCACCGTCTCTCCTAGAAGCGCTTACAGATGACATGACTAGCGAATACAACGCAACGCAAAAGGAAGCACTTGGGATGAGGATGGGGGCTGCTAAAAGAGTATACTACAAATCGTCAAATCGATGATACTCCCGTCCTCCAGAAAACGCCACTAGGTAACGCAGCACCGGGGGAATCGACAAGATGTACAGGTTGTTCCATGGAAGGATCAGACTTTGTCAGATGCGTCGTCTGATGTGCCCTCCGTAGTCCTGACCGCAGCCAGCTTCTCGGCCAATCTTTGCTCCAGCGCTCTTTGGCCCCTTTCCCTGCCGTGAGAGCAAAACAGGCAAGTGAGATTGGGTATACAAGCACATATGCATGAGCTGTACGTGTCTATTTAACTGCATGTCTCGTACCAACCAGAAGTACCAAAAGATACTGAACCAAAATACCCAAAACTAAAACATTGGAGTCAAAGACGCAGTGGGAAATACCGAAGGGTTGTGTCTAGACTAGGTTGTGTGAGCAAGGATGAAATACTTAAGACAGGCCACAAAAACAAACCTCCTCCTGTTTGCCTCAGTAAAATCAGAGCCTGTCAATGATGAGGTTTCCAATGTCTGACCCCTAGAGTCAGCCCTATCAGATCTTCCACAAAGAAGCCGATGGAATATGGAGGCTACTGGATCCAGAACCGGTCTGCAAATTTTAATAAATTAGACCAAATATATATGCTATTGAATCCAGAATTTGGCTGCAAATCATAATTTTTTCTAATGTCAGCCTGTAAATTAAGATCTTATTATGTAAAAGGGGAAGCTGTACTACCTTAGAAATGCAGGGAAGAAACTTGAGAAAGAGAACTCCTCGCTAGGATCTCCTTTCAGGCCTGTCTCTAGCCTCTTTTGGAAGTAACGCAGGTAAATCCAACTCATATAAATGCCAAACAGTATGACCGGGAGGTAAGATACCAACTCATTCACGAAGAAGCTTACAACAACTGAGATCAGTGCAATAAGTGATGGAATCCACTGAGTACGTACAAAAATAAAAATGTCAGTCACAACACACAATAATATCAAACTGAGTTATTCAATTAACAGTGTCAGATAAAAACCTTTCCCTTGATCTTCAGCACAAGAAGATTAAGCTCCTGATCTGGCATGAGTTGCTTGATTCCCACTAGCAATCCTGACAGAACTCCATAAAATCCAGAAAGAGGAGTATAGCTGAGAAATCAAGCATTATGAAAACTCATTAGTTTACAATACACGAAACATCAAAATAGATGTGCTCATACACTTCTACAGAAAAAAAAAATACTTACAGGTAGGTCTCTTGTTGTGTTACGTAGTACAAAGCGATAGCAGTTACGAAGACACACATTGAAGTTGAGAAGTTGACAATAAAAACGAACTTAGATAACTCCTTTGTGCCCCATAAAGGCTCTAATAACTTCCCAAATAAAAGAAGACCAATTATGCTGATAATAACCTGCAAGCACATTACCCATGTGAGTTGAGGGAGCTCAATTAAATAGACACATGGTCTTAACTCCTAGGTAAAATAGTGTACTTGAAAACTAGGGGCTAAGAAAGGGGAATCTACTATATGATAGTAAATTTAATTTAACATGTAAACAGCAAATATGAAACAGCTGATGACATGATCCATGGGAAGCAAAGATAATTGAGAACATCACTGGCTGTCACTATGATCTGCAGAAAGTATTTGAGGCAAGTTCTATAGATAGCTCATTCTACACATATCCTTGCAATACACTGCACATTTGTTATCACTTTTCACAGATATTTTCACTCAATTGACTTGCGACTGTTGCTCAGCAAAAATGAAGATGGAATTATTTAAACACGTTTCCTACCTTACTAATATGTGATACAAGAAAAAGAACTTACTCAGCTATAACAAGCCAGTCATAGCAACCATACTCCCTTCCAAATCCCATCTACTTAATTACTAGTTTGAAGTGGCTTCTTTTTTGTAGCCAACCATCTAAAACCTTTGTTGCCTCGTCTAATAAGTAATTTAGAAAAGACAGTCTCTCGCATGGCAGTAAATAAATCTTCACTCGACATGTAAATTCACTTTAGTTGCCACAGTTCTTATTTCTTTAATTTCAGGGAGATTTAGTTGCATTAGTCTTTCATAAAATTAATAAGAAGAATACACTGAGTGCAAGAATGATCCTGAGATAGACAAAAGAACAAATCAGAATGCAGTGCGCTTGAAAAATGATGGGAGGAAGAACTTACCCCTGGAATTGTTTGCTCGACATAACCTGCAGTAATCAGGTTCCAGGCAAAAGGGATAGTCCTGTAGAAAATAAAATTAGTCATACAATTATAAAGAAAACAGAACCATGACTTTTTTTGTATATAAGAATGTAAAACATCAAGCATGTTCAATTTATACAGGGTAGCATCTCAAAGGCATATGTGGTTTAACAGCCATTGGCTTCTTAAGAAAAACTACTGGTAACTTCATTTCAAAACAAGCGAGACAGTTAACTTTAATTTTTTGTGCAGAAGATATAATACTGAATAGAATGATACACGCTGGTGGTTGGACAAACATATGACTTCATTACTCACTCGAACGTATGGTGGTACTGCAACCACCAAAGTAAACTTGTGTTTAAAACTAGCACCCTAAATGAGCATTCTGACAAGCTGTATTAGTTGTATATACCAGTCAGTGCTAGGCTACTAGGGTACTAGCACATGACAGTAGGGAAGAAACATTCTACTTAGAAGGCATATTTTATAAGATGTTCTTCAATTTGACAAGTAACCACTAATTTCATCACACTCAGGTCTATCAGTAAATTTCTCGGCAAACATCGGTTTCAAAAGTAACAAGATCTTTGTCGCTACCTTGCGGGAATAAGTGCGAGATAGTTGACGGCTGATGGGAACAGCTGGACCAAGAGGTGCACGAGGAGCAATATGACAGCGAGGCCCTTGCACAGCTTCGTGTACCCTCTGAAGAAGCTTCCACCCTGCATTTTGAGAAACGCAGTGTCTGTCAGCGACCCTCGAGATGTACGGCAACAAAGTGTTTCCACCACGTAATCCCTTTACTACTAGGCGAACATCACAGAAATTTGTGACACTAAAGCAAGCAAGCCGGCAGAAAACCAAACGTGGCCCAGAAACAATGTGACGTAGGTCTTTCTCTGACCTCGTTGCAAACAGAGAACTACTGAACACAACACGCAGACTCAATCATCTGGAACAACGGTGATCCGCCCACTAGAGTGGCCGTGGCTTACATACAAGCGAAGCATCGTGGCGCAGAATTCCGCGACTAACCCTCTCGAGTCTCGACTCCACGGCAGAACAACGCGACAGGAACTCCTAGAACGCGCATCGTGCCACACGGCACAAGAGGCGCCCGAGACGAAGGATCTAGAAGCGTCCGGCACAGAGACGCGTGTGTCCCTAACACCAGATCTAGAGAGAGAGGAGAGGGACGGGCGGTGCTTACACCGGAGGGAAGCGTCGGCGGCGTAGGGGAGACGCTGTTCATCATCGTGGCGGCGGCCGCCCGACGAGATCCGCCGATCCGGAGCGCGCTGTGTCGCTGCAGTGCCGGCGCAGTGAGGAGAGGGGAGGGAGGTGGAGCGCGGAGCAAGCAAAGGATTGTTGTTGGGCTGGGGTCGATCTTGGCTTCCGTGAACGGTTCGAGCTCTTCTGTATCTCTCTGCTGCCTCTACCTGGCTGGCTTGGTTCGAATAATCCTACGAGTGCGTACGACGGAGAATTTTCAATTTCACTTCTCCCAGTTCATCTTCATCAGTGGCAAGTGCAAGAAGAATCGGTATGACAAGAACTTTACGATGATTTCTCAAAAGTTCAAATCTTACGGGAGTGGTAACAACTCTCTGAAATTCATAGAGGACCTACAGAAATTTAACTGAGCACGAAACAGATCAACAGAATGGTAGAAAATACCAGCTTTCGTTACTGGTGTATTGAACCGTACATTGTGTGACACAGACCAGCACCAACCACACCATACAAATCGCAAATGTTTAAGACTAGCCGCGAAGAAAGCAAACAAAAGTGTGGGAGAAGAGATACATGATTAAACCAATAAATCTCTTTGGATTACATAGTTTCAATTGAATACAAGTGATACAGACAGACTAGACATCGACAAAGCTGACCTAGCACAAAGCAACTTCTGTGAACACACCCTGCGCCCTTATTTGATCCAACTTTGTACAAGCCAACCTTGGCCGCACTGTCTGTGCGCACTTTATGGCCACAGGCTACAAAGCAATAAGGCTTTGCAGCAATGCAATTGTACGCTAGTCAGTAGGATATATATATATCAGCAACACACCGAGCTCCAGAGTAAAGAGACATGAAGATGGGGAGTCACAACACAAACACCGAACACACTACAACATGCTGCATGCATGATATGGCACCGCGAAAGCGCCATTGATGAAACGCTTTACACCGAACGGACGAATAAAACTCCTGCTACGTGATCCTGGAGCAGCTAAATTCTTGGCTTCACACGTCTTCCATTGACATCGCCACCATCCAGGACTTCATTCGAATATAAGCAGGGGCTTGCAGTGTGCTCTCCTACCTTAGCCACATACTCAATAAGCTCTGTCAGGAGGGATGGGCAACTTTGCTGCAAATAATCAAATCCATCGGTTTGCATGACGGCTGCACACAAAAGGACACAATTAAAAGATGTTAAACATATTAAGATTAACCATCTGTGTACAACATCTTGCAGGTGAATGCTAATAAAACGTTTCATGTAATAATGGCCAATAAGCAGCAGCGAAAAGTTTATAGCGACAGGTTCTTAAATTATTATTTTAAGTATATATTGGAAGTCTGGAACAACCATAAACCATTTGCATTAATTTACCAATGTCTACTAAGAAAGCCTGGAACAGCCACAGTAACCTTATTTTAGTAAACAAGTCAATTACCCAAGGAGCAAATCTAGGCTATGCCTGAACAAATTCCAACCGCAACTTCTACCACATGTTTATATTCCTAACATTTTAGTCCTTGGACTGCTTCACATCGAAGATAGGTAAAAAATTGGATGTGTTCATGCAGGATCTATATACAAGTATCAGGGAATCTCATAGCCATAGCACATAGGAACTACATGCATCGTAGGCATTTCGCTTGTGCTATTTTAATATTGTAACAATGTTCCAGTGTACAAGAATAAAATTAGCTACAAATGATATTATTTCTCAGTGGCACCATTATTGAATAACCCTAGAGTAGGCCAGCTCATCCTGCACTATGAAAATTATGTACTGGTAGCTACAGGAAAACCATAATGGATATTAAGAGAAATCAACATGCTTCCAGGTTTAAATTCAAAAGTACACAACTTACCTCTCAGATTCTCAGGCAATGCCACAAATTTCAAGCAAACAGTTTTCAATTGATAACAATGGTGTTGCTCAGCCAGCGCCAAAGTGTTTGCGACTGTGTTTATTGCTACGTCTTCGCATAGCTTGAGTTCAGAGAGCAACTTTAGTCTCTCTAAAGCATAACGGTCCGCAGCTGCAAGCAAGTGCTGAGCGATCAATGTGGATACACACATGGTATTAAGACCAGTAAGTTCTTCTATGTCAGGTAGCTCGTCCCAGTACATAAAATGGAGTAAAGCCTGAAAACCATAATGTAATGTGTAAGGAGCCGGCTCATATAAGTAAATAATACTAAAAGGTAAAAAGGTAAATGAAAATGCATAAACCATATTCCCTTTCTGTTTGTGCATATGTTTCTAGGTAGGTTGTTCATTTGTATATATTAAACTCTGTACAGTCCGTTATTTATTTTAATTAAATAAGCTGTGGGGCTTTTGCCTCACAGTCCCTAGTCAAAAAAAAATGCATAAACCATATTTCTGCAGGTCTAAATTATGCAAATGGTATAGCTACAGTACAGCCAGTGGGTGAAGCAACAATAGCTGCAAGAAGCATAATGAATCAAATAGATTATCCTGATAAGATGGATGCACAAACAGCAGCCCAAGAACAGCATATCAGCACTGTGTTATGCTTTTCTGGATTCATCAGGTACACTGACTATATCTTTAACTTGCTTTGAATTCTGAATACAGAATCATGACGGTTACACTGACAACTACCATTTCGAACCACAACACTAAGTTATGTTTCAGCCATATGTGGCACCGCTACAATGATGCAATGTAAAAAAGTTGCGAGGAAAGCCTCATGATAGTACGGCAGTAATTGACACTATGGTTGTAACAAACTAGACGGTAACAGAGAACCTGAATGGAACACAAATAAAATAAAACAAAATAAAGAGAGAGCAAGGTAAACCTTGAAGACTGGAGCCTCCATGTCTTCAATCTTTATGCACTTCATGTTTTTATCCTTCATGGGACCAAAAAGCTGGGCCCTAAAAACCGGCGATCTGGCTGCAAGAACCACCTTATGAGCAGGAAATGTCTCTCCATTGACTTCAAATGTTATGTCAGTTCTCTTTCCACTCGTTAGCAGTTGCCCAATATGCTGAAACATGTTAGATTCTGGCACTGGTATCCTGTATATCTTTGGTCCTTCAGTATGGGATTGAACAACACCAACGGTGCAGTTTACTAGAAGGCAATCGTCTTTAAGATAATCTGATGTTTCCAGGCCAGATCGTTTGAAGAAACGTTTATAACCCCTGCATGATGCACAGAAGGTAAGTTACTTGTGAAGTTGCAATAGTTACTGTGCAACAATCAAAATCAGGTTTAACGCATACAGTAACATTGAACAACCAAGCCAAGAAGTTAACCAAAAGGTACAGCAGTAAACGTGGTCAGGGAAGTGCACTGAGAACATGGATAAATCAATACATACATGTGTTTATATGAACCAATTTCTTTGTATTTTGCGTTCTACAAACATGCATTACATCAAAATATATAAAGAAAAGGTGTAAGTAATCTCTATGTTACAACCTTACAAGAAATACAAAATCAACAACTCCCTAGGCAATCCAACGGAATTACAATCTCTTTCAACAGGTATAACCTCACCTAGGTGGTCGTAATTTCTAACTTACAAGAAACGCACAAGCAACTATTTATTGCAAAGAAGCTACAACCTAAATCCTAAGATCGCAGTCTACCAAAACATGCAGCTTGCACTATCAGGGAGATGTCTGCTGGACGTCACTGCCATCTAGCGCATTATATGGCATTGGCAACAAATTATGCATACTACTGTGATCTATGCCTCTATATAACTAGCATTCAGTAGAATGGTGCATATTTCATCAAGTTTTGTGCTGGCAACCCTACCGGTGGAAGAATGCTAGGACACATCAAGCCTTATCTGCTCATAAATTACACCATGGGTATCAAATCAACAGATATTCGGTAGTAATATACTGTGGATCAACCATGCCTACAACAGAACCCCGTACAACCAAAGACGGCCTTACTAATCTAGAAACAAGATGTCCTAGTGCAGAACTGCAGACAAAAAACACTGATCGTCTAAACCACTAAACTTTACACATGCAAAGCACTTGAATAGCTATGTCCTGTAAAGTATGCTAGGTGAACTGAATCCACTAGGATTTCTATAGAAACAAACCAAGTCGTCAAAACAAACAGAAATAAACTGGAACAGATGCGTCTTGCGGCATTCATACTAGCATATAAGACTTCCGACAGTCTCGGACCCTTGGACACTGACAATAAAAGGATTCTTCTAATAATATGCCTAATAGTAGCGGATAACACTTTCTGCAGTCTCGGAACTACAATAAAAGAATTCTCCTAATACTACGCATAATATTTAACTCCCTCTGCAAACATCCCAAACACAACTCTGACTAGTAAACTGAATAACGACTCCATATGCAAAGAAACCAAAATACAACCTCCTAAATACAACTCTAACTAGTAAACCTAAAACGACTCCACATGCATACAAATCTCTCGAATTGGCGAATTGCCCACTGAAGTAATTGCCAGCACCAAACCAAGTACTTTAACATGCATATGTACCAATTCCTACTCGAGATAATAATGTCAAATACTATTAGCTATTCCAACTGAAATAAATGGCTCTAATTCTCCAAGCAGCAGCAGAAAATAGTACCACAATATTCACATCTATCTGGCGGAACCATGCAGGTCAGACTGACCCAAGCAAGGGCAAGGGGACTCACCACATGCTGCCCCTGTACTTGAGCGTGTAGGGCCCGCCCTCGAGCGACCTCCCAAAGTGGGTGTGCACCTTGTCCTGCCCCTTGCCGCTCTGGTCGACGAGCGTGAGCTCGAAGAGCGCGCGCACGTCGGTGCCCTCGCTGGCGAGCGCGATGAAGAGCGAGACGTAGGCGGCGCCGTCCTCGGCGCTCTTGCCGTCGGGGTAGAAGTAGATGGCCCACTCGAAGCCGCCGACGGTGAAGGACTCGGAGGCGATGTACTTGCCGACGCCGATGCCCTTGGCGAGCGAGTAGCCCGCGATCTTGAAGTGGTGCGAGCCGTTGACGGTCTTGGTGATGGAGGTGGAGGCCGTCTCGGCCGGGGCCGCCGAGGGGGCGGGGAGGGGGGAGGATATCGGCGGGAAGGGCCGGGCGGTGGTGGCGGGGGAGACGGTGGAGGGCCCGCCGCGGCTGGCACGGCCGGCGCCCATCGGGAGAGATATCGCGGGAGGGTGCGGCGGTAAGCGGGGGGAGGCGAGGGGATCCGGCGCGGGGAGGGCGGATCGGGCGGGGGAGCGCCGGATTCCGGTGCGACGGCCGGGGGATTCCGGTGGATTTGGGGGGAGGAGAATGACGGAGGAGATGGTGGTGTTTGGTTTCGGCTTCTGGTCGTGGTGGTGTTCGGGTTGGGTTGGGTGGGCGATGACGATAATAAATGAAATCAGGTGGGGAGCAGTCGGTCAGAGGTGTCAGACGGGCAGGGGGTGCCTTGTGGGGCTTGCCGACTCGACTGGTGGGCCCGTGATGCGCGAAGGACTTTTCAGGCTGGGTCGTGGCGTCAGTTCTTATTGATGGGCGCATTGGTAGATGTATGAAGAGGTAACCGTTTGGTAAAGTCCAGCTTCTTCGCTTCTCCGGGTAGGTGGCATATGGGATTTGAAACACAATCTGGCTCGAATTTAAGGTGTGTACGAGCGCCATTGCAAAAAAGGTCTCCGGTTGCGTCATCGACTGGAGGTAGATTCAGTTCAGGAAGAAAAGATTCGAGACCTCATTTCGATAAAGAAATCTAGTCCAACTTACTATGTTACAGAAAAAAAAAATCACTAGAATCATCTTCGATGTGTTACAGATTGACCCACATCGACACAATGGCCGATCGTTATTTTCTTTTCGGGTATTTTTTCATGACAATTTTCTGCTTAAGTGTTTTGATTTGTGCGATTGGAATCTTTAATAATTTCCTTATGTATTCTTTTGCATTCTTTTTTGGGTATATCATAGACTCAGTAGAAATTAAAATAACATAAGGAGTAACACTCTTAGCTGTTTTTCTTTCTTGTATTTGGAAAATCCTTTGTATCAAAGAGGCCATTCATGTAGAAAATAGAGTTCAACGTTTGGGAAGTCACGAAGTTGCCAACGATGAGCGTTTTGGTCACCAACTCGGAAAATGTTAAGTTTTGGTTACCAAGTTGTGTGGTAGAGCCACGTTAGTCATTCCGGCAGTTTTCCGTTAACGTGCTGACGTGTCGCCGTTTGGGCCCACATCCTTGAAACGTTGGAATGCCACGGTGGCACTTTTTTGCAGAAAGCCCCCTGCGGCCATTTTGGGTTCTCATTTGCACGTCGACGAGCAGCAGTCGCAAGCAGAGGCGACGCCATGGCGATTTTGAGCAGGCGGTGAAGGAGGTGGGGCAGTAGATTCGACGCCGGCGAGCGGCGGAGACGGTGGCGTCGACGGGAGATGGCCTCTCCCGTCCCAGATGTCCAGCTTCCGCGTCGCAGAGCGGCGGCGCCCCCGTCGTCGACTACGGTGAGTATCTATCCATTGATTCAGTGTCGATTAGGGTCGATTCGAGGTCGATTCGGTGTACATATATGTTAGATTGTGCGTAATGTACGTTATTTCAGTAATTTCGGTCGGATTAGATTCATTTGTTTCGATTTGTTTAGATCTCAGAAACTAGGGTTTCGGACAGCAAGGATCTAATTCTTCCGTTTTTTTTGCAATGTAGACCTCTTTCCCGGCAAGTTCTGCGTGAGTGTATACCACGGTGGATTTTTCTGCGGCCTAGATAATAATAGAGGCTACATTGATGGAACTTTGAACATCTTTGATGATTGTGACAAGGAGAGCTGGTCTGAAGCTTCAATTAGGTTTATTCTGTCGGACTTGGGTTATCCTGCAACATGTTTGGAGCGTGCGTACTGGCTGGAGCCTGGATATGGCATGACAGATGGGTTGAGGCCAATGAAATGGGAAGGAGTTGCAGAGAGAGATGCAGAGCTACAAAAAATGGCTGCGATATCAGTTCGGTGGAAGAATGCGAATTTATATCGATGAAGCTAACATTATGAAGTCGAGGGATCACCAGATGATGTACTTGAGGGCAATGTTGCTGCACTGCCTTCGGTTTGCTATCTCCATTCAAGAAAAAACCGAGGCGTGCAACAGGAGAAGATGATGGAGTAGAAGTGCCAGAAGTTGACGAAGGAGTGATGAAAGTTGAATCTGACATAGAGGACAGTGACTACCAATTTTCAGAACAAGACGATGGATCTGACGACAGTGCAGATGACAAGGATTACCAGAAGAATATAGATGACGAGGTGGAAGATGGCGAGCTTGGAAGAAAGCAACCTGATCAGGTGTGGGCAGATGATGGTGCACCAGAAGATGAATATTTGAAGCCTTTATGTGCAGATGATGAGCTTCTGACCAGTTTCAAGCCCCGAATTTTTAACCCAGATGCAGATATGGCAGACCCAATATTCAAGCTTGCAATGGCATTCTCTACAATGAAAGAAGTTAGAGCTGCTGTTGCAGTATGCTATCAAAAACAGGTGGCCTGTGAAGAAGGGAAGGAACAACAGCAAGAGATTGGAAGCGCATTGTGTAGAAGGATGCCCATGGAAACTTGTTGTTTCAAAGGATAGTAGGACTGATCAGTATTTGGTGAAGGAGTACGTTGATGAGCATTCTTGTGAGGCAGTTTGGAATGTCAATGAGTTGACATATATGTATCTTGCCAAGAGATTTGTTGAATTTTTCAGAGATAATGAGTCTGTGTCAGCTAAAGCATTTGGAAAGCATGTTCAAAGTGTACTGAACATGCTGCCTAGCAGGTTTAAGCTTGCGAAAGCTAAGTACGCAGCTCTGGAAATGATACATGGAGATGAGAAGTTGCAGTACAACAGTTTGTGGGATTATGGCGAGGAATTGAGGATGAGAAACCCAGGTACATCCTTCTACCTTAGGACAGTAGGCAACCCTGGAATTTTTAGCACCTGCTATTTCTCACTGGATGCGTGTAAGAGAGGATTTCTGAAGGGGTGCAGACCAGTCATTTGCCTAGATGGTACTCATCTAAAAAACAAGTATGGTGGACAACTACTGACAGCAGTTGCTATAGATGGCAATGACGGCATATATCCTATAGCAATGGCGGTGGTGGAGGTTGAGTGTTATTCCAGTTGGAAGTGGTTTCTTACCACCTTGAAGGACGATCTCAATATTATCAACACTTCTCCTTTCACAATTATGAGCGACAAGCAAAAGGTTCGCAACTATGAACTTCCACTCTTGCTTATACTAGTACCAGTAGTTCACTTTCACAATTTGTTCAACTTTTGTTTCACGCAGGGACTAATTAAAGCTGTGACGGAAGTGTGGCTCACTCAGAGCATAGATTCTGTGTACGGCACTTGTGGAGCAACATGAACCAGCATGGTTGGAAGGGGAAACACTTAAAAAACCATCTCTGGCGATGTGCAAGGTCCACAACAATACCTCAGTGGGAGAGCAACATGGAGAAGCTTAAAGCTGATTGCTCAGATGCACATGCTTTTCTTGAGCAAATCCCTCCAAATACTTGGTCTAGGGCATTTTTCAACGACTTTAGCAAATGCGATCTTCTTCTGAACAATGCATGTGAAGTCTGGAACAAGTAAGTTTGTTATATCGTAGTAAACACTGTTGTAAATTCAGTTTTTGCTTTTCAACAGTGCTAATGCAACACTGCTGCTTTTCGTAGGATGATCCTTGATGCTAGGGAGCTGTGTGTCCTCTCAATGTGGGAACAAATCCGGTGCATACTTATGGGTAGGCACTACGAGAAGTTGAAAGAAGCTAACCCAAATGGGTTGGTACTTTATGCCCCAAGATTAGGCAGAAGCTTAGGAAAAATAGAGATTGGGCTGCAACTTGTACAACAACACCTGCTCCTGTCGAAGGAATGGGAGTGTTCCAGGTTATGTCAAACCAGAAACAATACATTGTGGAACTAAAAATGAAAGCTGCACTTGTAGAAGATGGCAGCTAACTGGCATCCCTTGTAGTCATGTCATTTCCTCTTTGAGGCATGATAGAGTGAAGCCCGAGGTGATGGTTGACAATGCTATGATGTGACGACATATGTGGAGGCTTACAACAGCAACATTTATCCAGTTGCTGACAGATCTGAGTGGACAAAGACCAATGGCCCTGATATTCTGCCACCATACTATGAGAAAAAATGTGGTAGGCCCAAAAGGAGTAGAAGAAAGAATCCAGAAGAACTTGCAGATGGAACTAAACTAAGTAAACATGGGGTGAAGATGCACTGTGGTTATTGCAGAGATCCAAACCACACAAGGAGGAACTGTGCAAAATTCAAGGCAGATGTAGCAAGAGAGGAAGGTTTCGAGGAAGAAGCTGCTGTTGAGCAACAAGGAGGTGCCATTCCCGAGCCACTGTCGAGCCAGAGCCTGCAGTTGACCCAAATCCATCAGTTCACCAAGATAATGTTGATCACATGGAAGAACAACACACGAGCCAGAGCCAGAGCCTACAGCTCAGCCAAAAAAACCCAAAAGGAAAGAAATCCTAGCCTGAAAGTCAGAGAGCAGCAGGAAGCCGACAAGGCTTACGAACAATTGAGAAAAAGAGCAACAACCTTTGATGAAAACGGCGACATTGATGATCCAACCATTCTACAAGTTAGTACATCTCTTTCAACATTTAACTTGCATCTCTTTCAAAATTTAACTTGCATCTGTTTCAAAATTCGCAGCACATTACAAAGAAACACTTGGTTCATTCTCATGATCCTAGTCAGCTGAAGAACACACTTGTCTACAAGTTCTCGCATGATGTAAGCATTTAGCACACCTATTATTACTAGAAGTTCAGTAAACACTTGCTCACTATCGCTTATTGCTGCAGAGGACAGAAAGGAGGAGTGCACAGCCAGTTGCGGACATGCCTGAATCATCATTTGTAGCACATTACAGAGACTCCATTCCGCCACCTGACAGAAGGACAACAGCAGAAGCAGCTTGGAGGCAAACTGCAACAGGACAAGCAGCTGCAAATGCAGCACTAGCAAGAGGCAGAGGAAGAGGTCGAGGACGAGGTAGAGGAAGAAGAGGTAGAGGCAGAGGCGCACCCTATTGGCTGTGGGGTGGTGATGGAGATGGAGAGCCGAGCTCATCTCAACCTGAAGAATATCAGAACTCGGAGGTGAACACTACACAGAACGCACCTGAGGACAATTCTGATGAAAACTGATGTAATGTACTGGGTTCTGATCCTTTTGTATGCAACCAGATGCTAGACTAACCTGTAAGATGGATCTGGTCATTTTGTATGCAAACTAATGCAGACTGTGCAGAAGAGAAGCTAGACTGATGTAATGTATTGGGTTGGGTTCTGATCATTTTGTATGCAAACTAATGCATTGAAGTACTGAAGTCTATGATATTTGTCACAAAATTTCTGCTTATTTTGTTAACTGAGACCAAATGGTCACGGCGCCGTCGCCAAATGGGACCAAATGGTCGCCGGCGCCGCCAACAATTGGGACCAAAATTGCATAACAGAGAGCTAATTGAGTAGATATCATAACCAAATTGCATACAGAGACAAGATCTGACATTACAAATCCAGACATAACCATTACAAATCCAGACATAACAGACTCGAAATTCAGATTTAACAGACTCGAAATTCAGACATAACAGACTCGAAATTCGGACATAACAGACTCAATATTCAGACTTAAATATACTAGAATTCTGACATTACAGACTCAATTTCAAGCAGATCCATCGACACCAGGCCCTGTTCCATCAACCTTGTCGCGCCAGGTATGGAAAGTATGCTTGCGGCTCAGATCGACGCCTTCTTCAGGTAGATACTTGGGAGGCAGATCGCTAAGCAAGTCACCACGGTCAATTACATCTTTCACATGCAGGATCACTTGATACTGCATGTTGCTCTTATGCCTTGGGGACATTGGAGGTGGTGGAGACTCAACATCCTCGTCAGTATCTGGATCGATGCGAGGCTCGATAGCCGCCGGCACGGTGATGGTGAGCACCTTGGGTACATTGCAGGGGTCACGCATCCAAGCGCTCACCGTCACCACCCAGCGATCAGTATGTGGAAGCACCTCGATGAGCTCACCGTCGAGACCCGCAACAATAAGCTTGATGGACTGCGGCTCCTGCTGCTCCTCTGCCAGCCCATCGATGCTCAGCGTCGTCTTGTACTCCATCTTGCCCGGAGTGCCACGAGCGGAACGGCTCCAGCGGCGGAAGCGGATGATCGTGCCGCCGGAGCGCAGGTCCGACAGCACAACTGCAGAGCAATCCTCTTCCGAATCGAACTTCAAGAAGAAATGGTACGGTGGGCTAGTTACCTCAACCTGCACGGCCGACTGGGATACCCCGCAGTCAACCTCCATAGCAGCCAGCAGTGCCGCCGCCGTCACCCGCACATCTCCTTCAACGCGCGCAAGCAGGACGCGGCCTCGGTAGCTGTCCTCCAGCGCAGCCATCCCTGCCATGCGTGCGAGCACGATACGACCGAACTCCGGCCGCATATCCGGCTCGCCGCGCCGCATCAACTCGCTGAAATACCGGCCGTCGCGGACGCGGGACCAGGGTACGGTCTCTCCGCCGCCCACGGGCCCACCGCCGACCACGGACGACTCGCTCTCGGCACTCTCGCTCCAGCCCCCATCGCCGCCGCCAGGCATGGTCTCCGTCGCCGCCGCCGCCAAGAACGAGAGATTTAGGGTTAGGTTTGACTCGATTTGGGAACGAACGAGCCAGGTTGGGTATTTGAGGCATGGCCGCAGGGGGCTTTCTGCAAAAAAAGTGCCACCGTGGCGTTCCAACGTGTCAAGGATGTGGGCCCAAACGGCGACACGTCAGCACGTTAACGGAAAAACTGCCGGAATGACTAACGTGGCTCTACCACACAACTTGGTGACTAAAACTTAACATTTTCCGAGTTGGTGACCAAAACGCTCATCGTCGGTAACTTCGTGACTTCCCAAGCGTTTAACTTTAGAAAATACCTTTAGGATGTCTTCTATCTCCATCTAAAAAATATCAATTTGTGCTCTTCGTATGTTGTCGCCATCATGCATCTTGGACGAGCTAAGAGGTGGCCACAAGAACAGGGAAACATGAGAGTTTGGCAGTGATTCCCGTGAAAGTAAAACCGTCATTAATTCGATTACTGGGTTGGGTGGAGGTTGTCCTCCTCTGTGTGGGGATAACTTGTAAGGCCGACCCATAGTTCAGGAAAAAAGTGTGACAACTGAGCCCCTAGTGGCAGAGTCACCTACCGGCACCATATATCGGTTAGAGGGGTTCGATTTTATTACCATGTGCAAAGCATACAAACGTCATTAATAAATTAATGAACCCACTATTATCAGTTAGACACCTTATAAGATAGACAGTTGACCAACAAGTGACAATGGCATGGCAATGGTGACAATATCTTTAGATTATTCATATGAGTATACGTAATCATGAACTAGAAACCTCAGGATACTTTTTAGCATACTATTTAGATATCTCTACCAAGAGAAGTAGTGATACACACATGTGCATGCATTGGCACAAAATAACACAAGAAGACATGATTGTCTAACACATGTCTTTTATTGTTTTAGTATATTTGAGAGAATTTAGTTTAACTATCTTTCTAAGGTCAATTATTAAAAAGGTTGTGTAATTTTTTTTACTACATAATATAGTCAAAATTTAGCACAATATATTAACTATGATTGTAAGTTGACAAAATTATCCATACAAGTTTTAGTATACTTAATTATATTTATTTGACTCACCACACGGCCACGGTTTGCATGGACCAGCCTCGGGCGTGAGAAGATTGGCAACATGGTGGATGGTAATGGTGGGTGGAGGACGAGGCCTCTATGATATCTACTACATCTGATATGTTCTGTTTTGTCATCCGTTTCAGTACGAACAGTAAACCGGAAACAATAAATTTGTTGGATTTATTTTGGAAACAGTTAAACTAGTATTTGCGCCCACCTTTCTCTCTCCTCTACTCTTCCCTCCCCTCCATACCATGGCGGCTGGCGTTCACTCTCCCCTCGAGCCAGTGGGATCTCAAGCACGCGGCAGTGTGTCGGGTTGCGCAACGGAAAAACAAAACTTTTTGCCATATCTTTCTATAAAGTTGTAACAATTCACTAATCTAGCAGTAGTTCGTTACCGACACCGTTGAAGCACAAGAGATATTGATGACGAGGTTGATGAAGCCTATGGAATATTCTCACGACTAAGCCTAGCAACGAGAATGTAGCCGACTCCCCGTGTCCAGCCTTCTGAATCCAACCGAGCAAGGGTCAGACGTCTCACCCCTCTAGAGATCGCACACGCCCATCAGATCTGGTTCAACAGATCTTCGCTGTCCAACACTAAGCCTCCACTGGTGTATATGAAGGTGCAGATCTCAACACGTTAGAAAAAGAGGGAGAGTTTGGATCTCACTCTAAATGGAGAGGACACATCTTAAAACCCATTGATCGGATCAAGTCCCAGAGAGGGGACGAAGGTTTATATAGGAGGGAGAGGGGGTGTGCTTGGAGGAGGGGCAAAACCTCACCACATGCACCGACACACACACACACACACCGATACGTCTAAAATGTATCTGTGATACTTTTATGCATTTGACACTTATTTTTATATTAAGTTTATGATTTATTTGAACTATCTATTACTCCCTCCTTTCACAAAAGGATGTCTCAACCAACTCCAAATTTGGATGTACCTCAACCAACTCCAAATTTGGATGTACCGGTACATCCAAATTTGGAGTTGGTTGAGACATCCTTTTGTGAACGGAGGGAGTAATAGTTGCAAAAGTGCACAATGTTCTTGTTTTACACTTTGATGTGTATGAATTGCTTGGAAATTTGGCAAAAACGCAAAAAGAGCCTTGTTGGAGGTGGACTCTGACTTTACTGAAATCTGTCCACCCTACATATTTCAAATTTCAGAGATCGTGAGTTTTAGCCTCGAATACGACGTCAACCGAAAATCTCGTATGTTTTGCAGATTGATACTGATTTGAAAGTATACCGTCAATGTTGTATGGTTTTAAATTTCAATGAGTTTTTATCGAAATTCATTGAATTTCAGTGATGTTGGTAGACACTGAAATAATTACGTTTTGGTCAAAATATTGCAGCACTTTCAGTTATACACAGAAATTCAAAAAAAATTTGAAACATTTTATTTTCTTAAACATTTAAATGAATCTTAAGAGGGCATTTTGTTATATAAATGTGTTTAGACAATCAACACTAGAAACCGCGATCAAGATATTTGTTAAGCGGAAATACCTTCTTTTCCTTCTACATTAACCACAATGATTTATGTTTTTTGTCGAATATTTTTAGTTAGATTGTACATTTTAGAGAATCATACCACACGTACGTATATATATATACTTATATAGACTATGCAGCTGTCAAAAATGAATTGAGGAAAGAACATTTTAAGACGACATACACATTAAATTTACCACAATGCAAGAATATATTTGATGATACATTGTAACCATATAGTAAAGCATATTACAGCTAATATTGAGCAATAGTGCTATATATTTGGTTAACTATGCAAAATAATTAATAAAAATATAATCGTTAAGATTGGAGTATCCTAGATGTAACCTATATAAACGTATAAATGTTTGGTATAAATTGTACTTCTCGCTTTATTTGGACCAGTCTTGCCCCGAGCAAGTAACAAGATGACGAGTGGTGGATTCACTCCCCTGCTGACCATTGTGTGCTACGTCCTCTAGCACGGCGGTGTAGGTTATACCTGTAGGAGCTGTCAAAGGCAGCTCACTTCTTGTACCTCAAGCTGACTCTCACAGTTCTCACACGAACATAGAAACATAGTTTTTGGTGTACACAGCCTGCCGTTTTCTCTCTATTCTTTTTTGTCTCTAATAACTTTCATCTCACCATGCATGTCATCACCGGAACCATAGGAACACAAAACTAGCTTCATGCAACTCAAATGAAAAGTTAACATGTTGATCAAGATTAAAAGCTAACAATTCCCAAGCTGAAAAGGACAGGAACCTCCAGTTGGCTGCCGGTAGTGAGACGACCCACGACAGTGGCCACCGCTCTTATACAAACGTCTATGCCCTGTGCATTCATGAACCTGAGAACTACGAGTACAAGGGTTTCGGGGATTATATGTATGGGAGGAAGCAGGGGTGTAACATCCCAAACTATTCACATATTTAGAATGTTAAATAAATAAATAAGATTGATTTGTTTGTCTTTGTTTAATTTCTCAAGAAATGAAAAAAATTACGCCCTGTTTAGTCTTTGTCAACCTTTCAAAACACTATGATTTTGGTTTGGGAAATAATATTGTAAGTTTTTAACAATATAATTGTATTTTATTACACACATTTGAATTTTGGGATCATTTCAAATATTCCCAACCATGTTTAGCGTCATATTTTTTATTTGGATTTAGATGGCATTTTAATATTTTCCAAGTATGCACAAAACATTATACATGTGTGGTAAATATTATAGCTGGTCTTATTTTTTTTGTCTTGGTTACGGATTTGGATTTTCAAAAACAAAGTATGATTTAGCAAACCCTAGAAACTAGTTTTAGGTTTTTTAAAGGCCTTTGAAGCCTTTTTAAATAGAAAGACTTTATAAACATATATGTGTGTGGAACGTGTTTTTACTAGGCCTAACGTATTTATTTTGATTTATGGGGATTTTCCTGAATTTTAGAAAATAATTTACACACGAAAACAGTTTAGGAAATCGTTTTTCTTTTATGAGTTAGCCAATATTGATATTTGACCATACACCTACATTATCACCTGAGAAGAGAATTCTTAATGCAGATAAGTTTGCATATAGGACTGAAACCACTCAATAATTTAAGAACCACAAGTTTTGCATTGATATAAGAATACTAACCTACGAAGAGAGTATATTTCAAATGCGATGGACTAATGCGCTTCCAAAATACTGTATTAATTTAACGATTTTTGTGCCGTTTCCGTGGTGGCTCGCTCTGGCCGCCTGGCTGCAGCTCTCCTTTGAGAGTCTGCGGTGGCGCCGTCGTCTTCCGCTGCTCGCGGGACATCTTCACCATCTTGTCCATTGCCGGAGTCAAGTACGCCTTCGACTCGCACCGCGATCTACCACCTGCTCCTCCACCTCGGCACTGGTACAGCTTCATCGAGCCGCCGGCGCGTTGCTGCCTGTGCGAGCTCATGCCGGACAGGAAACACGCGCGCCCGGTCGTCTCGTACTCCCGCCGGTTTGCCACGCGAGAGATAAGTTCACGCAGCTCCTCCACCAGCGCTGTGCACGCTGGGTCGCCTGGCGCCGAACGCTCCAGGACCTGCAGACGGGACCGAAGTATCCGTGCGGCCTCGGCATGTTCGCCGCGATCAGCCGCTTCCCGCGCCCCCGCCATGTCTTCCGTTGCCGCGACGCGAACGCGCTCACGCTCCACCTCCATGGACGGCTCCACGTCGGCCACCTCAATCGGCCTCTGAACCACAGCGTCGTCTCCAGCGACGTTGGCCGCCTGCCCTGTCGCCGCGTCTCTGTAAGTGCAGCTCACTTTCACCAGCCCGGTGACGTCATCGTCTCCTGCAGCTAGGTCCAGGAGTATCAAAAACGCCTCTCCTCATCGGCGTAGAGCTCGCCCACGTCCACCGAGGCAGCACGGCCACCGGCGTGCACGCGATTGCCGTAGCGTCCTGACTTGACCTCCGGGACGCGGACGCCCGGATGCAAGCACGTCACCGCAATTCGCGCCTCCTGCACGGCGACGGTGAGGAGCCCGCCGATGCACTGCGCGAACGAGTCCTGGACGGCCGCCTCGTCCTCCACGAACGAGAACCTGCCGCCGGTGGCCTCCGCGATGGTGTGCATCGCCGCAGAGTCGTGGTCGGCGCCGAAGCCAAAAGTGTGAACCGCCGCCGGAGTCCTGTTGCCGGCTGTGGTGTAGGTGAGCGAAGATGGCACAAGGTTGATGTATCTAGCACTGCTTCTACCGCCGGTGAACGCGTCCCGCCCGTCGGAGAGAAGCATGATACTCGCGACGGCGTTCTTGTGCCGGCGGTGGTCGAGTATCTGGGCGGCCATACGTAAGCCCGCGCCGATGTTCGTCCCACCGCGTGCGACGAGGGACTCCACGGCGCGCTTCACGGCGGCCTTCGCGACGGCAGGGCACTCGCAGTGCGTCCTGAGGACCACCGCCGCTCCTCCCACGGTTGTCGCCGCGGGCTGTGTCCGGACGGTCGACTGCTGCACCGGCTCGTCGTCCACGTACACGCGGCGGGTCATCGCCTGCTGGGTCGACCGCGCCGGCGGCGGAGCCCGTGGGGCGTTCACGGCTGGCAGTACGGTCCAGGATGCCTTGCTGAGCGGGCAGTCGTGGTTGCCGTGCGCGACGCTGGCGGAGATGCAGCTGAGGTGGAAGGCGTGGGAGCACTCCGCCACGAAGCTGGCCTGGCCGCGGAGCATGCATGCCGCCCAGGCAGATGGCACACACGTCGGCGTCGGTGGATTCCGCCATGGGGCAGAGGAAGGATTGCTAGGCTGATCTGGTTGCTGGCTGAGATCGGCGTATACATAGGCTGATCTCGTCGGTTACGTGTAGATATAGAAAATGATTTAAAGACGATTTAGTCTGGAGACCAAGAGGTACCGTAGTCGGCGCGGAAACGTCGCTTCGGCCTACTTCCTCACCGCCAGTCTAAAAAAAAACTACGTTAAGCTGTTTTTTTTTCTGACGCTGTATGCCCACGGGCATATTTTACCAGTATTGATAATAGTACGGATACAAAATTTAGAAGAATACAAGTAACAAAATATTAGGTGAATCCAAGTGATTGTACTGTTGCATACCGCCATCGTCGCAACTACCAAACATCCACGTCCTTTGCCGTCGCCGGAGAAGAATATCTGCAGTTGGTCCACGTCTTACAGCTGAAGAAACCTCTTGCCATGAGGCGTTAACGAGCTAGAAGGGAAACTCTATTACATTTAGAGGTTTGAAGGGGGTGCGGGGTTATCGACCATAGTGTCATCTACATTTTCATTAGAAGATGCAATTGTGAGTTCACTATGGTAGGTTTTTAGCACTGTTCGACGCATTTTTGTACATGACTAGCTGGGACTCGACGATAGGCATAGGCTGCGTGTATGCCTGCATGAGGCTGATTATTTGATCAATCGTTTCAACATGCATACACATGAAGCTGGCTAATAGTTTGAATTTATATTCAACGTGCATGCAGGAGTTTATTTCCATGTGAAGTCCCAGGCAGATTGCATGTGCACAAGCGCCAGGAAAAAGGCAGCTAATATAACTTAATGGATTTATTTTTTTTTGCATGGTACTTAATGGGTTTATTTCATAGTGGCAAAATACGAAGAAATACGTACAGCCCGGCCGGCCGGCAGCGTGTACACGTATTATCTGCTGAACCGGTTTAACAAGTTTGTTTAGCTGGATGTCTACAGATCGATTGGATAGGCACAAGCGGAACGGCTCCAACTTTCTCGATACGGCCGGCGCGCGGAGCAGATAATCGCAAGGCGCAAGAAACGCAGCTGATGGTTGTTATCTTCTTCGCCTCATCCTCTGCCTATAAAAAGGCATCGACACCCAAGTCGTAGAAGGGAGGGGGAGAGAAGAGATCACGCACCTGGCGGTGGCAGCGCGGCACACGCGCGCGCCCAGAAGAGGAGGCATATCAACCCAGCGCCATGATCCGAAGGAATCACACCTGGAGGTAGCAGTACACGCAGCCAGAAGGAAGAAGAGATCGTATCCATTACAGCACACCTCCAATCCATCTACCCCATACACGAACACAACTCCCACGTCCAGAACCCATCTACCAATATCCATCCATTAGCACCCACAGCCAAAACACCATACACATACGTACAACGATCAGGAACAAGGAAGGAGGCCATGGAGGAGAAGCTGATCGATGATCCCTAATGGTGAGAATTACGGTGGAATCTCTCTCTCCCGCTCTCTTTGTTCAACATGCATACAGGCATCTTCCGCCGTGGAGTCGTCGGTGGCACGGTGGTATGATCTGGACACGTGATCAACGGCGACGTTGGGGCTGCCGGCGTGGAGCTCGGTGCCATCTTCAAGGCCACGGCGAAGTCGGAGCTGCGGGCGTCATCTTCAAGTTCACGGCTGGCGTGCCGTCCGGCGCCATCTCCACCTCAATGGCGACGTTCGCGGGGCAGCCAGCATGCGGCTCGGCGTCTTCTAAACACGGCGGTGGGCGCACGGCCCGACGTCATCTCCATCTATGTGTAAATGGCGTTGAGGTTGCCGGCGCGCAGCCCGGCGCCATCTTTAGGTCCATCAAGACGAGGTCAAGGCTGCCGGCGCGCAGCCCAGCGCCATCTCTAGGTCCACCAAGACGACGTCAAGGCTGCCGGCGTGTAGCCCGGCATCATCTCCATTTTCGGCGAGGCCACGGGAATGCAGCTGGGCGTCTTCTCCAATGCGACGAAGACGACGTCGTGACGGCCGGCATGCAGCCCGGCATCTTCTCCATCTCCGCGATCACGTCGGCGGGACAGCCAGCGTGCAGCCCGGCGTGATCTCCATCACCGCCACATCGCAACCACCGGCGCACAGCCCGGCGTAGTCTTCATCCCCGCGACGACGTCGGCGGCGCCAGCGTGCAGCCCAACATCTACACCACCTCTATGGCGACGTCGGTGAGGCTACCGGCGTGCAGCCCACCATTCAAGTCGCCCCGTCGTTGGAGACGCCAATGCGTAGCCGGCGTGCACATCAGTGGCGCCGACACAGCTCAGTCCTCCCAGACGTACAGGTGCAGGTCGAGGCGTCCAGACGTACCCGTGAAGCTCGGCGTACACTCCGACGGAGAAGCCCAGCCTAGTTCGGTGTACAGGTTCACGTCGGCGTGCAACCCGGCAGACAAGCTTAATTCGGCGTACAGGTGCATCTCCACTTGGCGTTGGTCGCATGACGGCGGTCGTTGACGGCGGCTCATCTTCGACCACCATTGTTGAGCAGCCAGACGCTAGCAGCTCGGCGTACACCTCGGCGTACAGGAACAAGTAGGCGGCGGTGGATTGCATCATCACCATCGGCGTCCCGCGGTGGCGTGTCGCGACGGCGGCTGACGCGAGCAACCAACAACTAGATGCGCATGGCAAGGAGAGCAGCTGCTGACACAAGCAAGCACAAAACCTGAACCGTATATACGTGTGTGCATGGTTAGAGTGCACAACCCGCGCTCGTGATGTCTCAGGATGCATGCCCCATGCATGGCCCTCGGTGTGCAGCACGGCGTGCGGCTTGCGGCTTGGTGCAAGGCGTACAGGTGCACTTCCGCTCCCGGCGACGGCGTACAGGTGCAGCTCGGCGTACCGGCACAGCCCAGCCTGAGTAGTGAGTACAAACATGGCTCCGCGCCCGGCGTACAGGTGCCGACGTACAGGTGCGGTTCCACTTGGCGTACAGGCGCAAACAGGTCGTCACGGTTGCCGGCATCACACGACGATCATGCGGAGTCGCGGACGGCAGCCAGCATGCAGCCACGGTTCCACTTCACCACCGCAACGCCGCCGGGGACGTCATCTCCACCATGACGACGCCGACGTATAGGTGCAGGTAGAGGCGACCCGACGTACGTACAGGCGTAGCTCAGCCCTCGGTGTTCAACCCGGCTATGGCGTTCAGCCCGGCGGATTCTGGCGCAGATCGGCACTAGGTGTACAGGTTCAACGAGACACATACGTCCAACTGGACGCACCCGACGTACAGGGACAGCTCGTTCCGGAGGCACTACCCGACGTACAAGACTGCACCCGCGGCGGCGCGTCATCGTCGTGGTTCATCACCCAACAACATCCGACACCACTTCTCCACAGGTCCATGAGACGGCGTTCACGTCTAAGCCGAGACTGCCGTGAATTTGGCGTCAGGCCAAGACGAGGCGTCGACCATACCGGCCATGCCGACATGAGCGCGCATTGGGTTTTCTCCAATGCCGGTCTCTTAACGATATACTCCAACGAGGCTTACCCCTTGCACACCCCGACGAAGCTGCTAGTCGTCTAGAAGTCCTAGCTAACGGACTGCATCATTCTACTTCAACAACAACAACTTCCGCCGCTCAAGACCGACGAGGCGCGACGGCGAGGGCGGGCGAGGCCGATCAAAGGCCACGCTTTTAGCGGCGCGTGTACCGACGAGGACACGGGCTCTGCCGCTGCCCACACACACCACACCATCATGCATGCAGGACGTGAAGCGAAGACGACGAAGACGACCACACAGCTTAATCGGAGGTGTCTCGCGGTGTAACCCGCGGGAGTAATTAAGCGGGAGCCTTCCGAGGCCCCGTGAACCAGGAGACCGCAATCGCCATATTCAGGCTGGCCGCGCTAGCAGGCCACGGAGCGCATATTGTAAAGGGATCATGTACTTTTGTTTCTCCATTGAGAGATTAATAAAATGCAAGTTTCCCTATATTTCTATTTGTGTACTTGGTACACTGGCACGCCCGCATATTTATTTTCCCCTGGAGCGTAGAGAGATAATAATACGTATACGCGTAGTTATTATTTTTCATGCCAAACAAGCACTTGAGCCTGTTAACTAGGAGTTTTTTTTCCCTTGCTAAAGGGGTTGTTTCAAGTCTGCTAGAGTTGCTCTTGCATGAACCAGCCTGATTAGCATGTTGCAAGTAGTCTTGACAGCAAGGGCTTCTAGTACTTGCAAGCTTGCAGTCACGTGTGAAGCACTTTCACTATAGATATTTGGAGACAATTCCTACTCAATGTGTGTTTTTTGTTGCTTATTATTCACTTCCCGTATGAGCCCAGCAATACACTTCTCTAGTTTGTGTATTATTCAATCCTCTAGAGATACCATCTGACGTGGGCATGCCCTTCAGACACTCCACCATTGGCATACCCGATGGGGCCCAGCACCCGGTGGCCCATGAAGCCCAACAAGTCACGACTTGCAGTACAAGAAAGGACTCCAAGACGTAGTCTAATAGGACTCATGTAAACCCTACATGGCTCACTTTATAAAGCCAGCCAGGGGCACCCCATAGACAGATCCGTACGAGACAACAGGCATACACGCCATAGCATAGCGAGACCACGTCTCTCATCGCCCTCGCGGCCACCATGTAACATCATCATCATCTATACAGATCAGACAAGCAGGATGTAGATTTTTACCTCACAATGAGGGGCCGAATCTGGGTTAATCTCTGCTTGTCAGCCGTCTGGAACTACCAGCGCGCCATCTTTTCTCCCTCACGAAACCCTAGGGTATCTCGACCTTGGGATTTGCCGTGGCCACCCCACATCAATTGGCGCCGTCTGTGGGAAGAACGCGCGCTGGATCTACAGTTTCAGCGGCTCCATCATCTTCGTCGACAACGACGGCCAGATCGCATCTAGCAATAGGCTTCAGCATCAACAAGGCGGCGGTCAACTCTCGACTCGCTCGCGATCATCATCGACACCAAACGCCCGGGGGCTCGACGTCATCATTGCCCCGCACGCGCAGCTGATCGGATCTCCGAGGTCAAGAATTTACAAAGATGTCACGGGCGATCCGATCGGACTCGCGCTAGGCAAAGCAAGAAAAGGAAAGAAACAAAGCCAGGCAGCGGCGTCGATCCGATCTGATCGCCTACCACGCGAGGCCAGCTCCAACTAGTACAATCTATTTGGCCATGCAGGGATCGAGGAAAGGATCAAGCAAAAATTACCAAAGCTGGCTACGTGCATGGATTATGCGGCCAGAGTGCGAATCACATGTTACAGATCGATCGGGGAAGCAGGCCACGGCCGCATGCATGATCAGATTTACTGCACCCTATTACTCATCATCCTCTCTCTTTCTTACATTGCAAGTATGCTTAATTAGATCTGTTTTAATCCACCGATCGATCTATCTATATGCAGCACCAGGGACATGGTACAAAGCCAACCTCCGCATCACGTATGCGGTACGCTTCCGCCGGCGTCGCGGAAGCTGCACCAACGATCTCTTCATCTGGGCCAAAACCGCGAGAAGCCTTCGATGATGGGACTGGGGGCTCAACATCAGCAGCTACGCCGCCAGCTTGATCAGTCCCAAGTCGACTAGGGGTGTGTTCGGTTTTGGAATCTGCTGGAATGGAACGGAACCGTTCCGTTCCCATAACCCATTCTTGTGTTCTTTTCTGGGATGGAGTGGAATGGAACAGTTCCAGAAAAGGAAATATTCCCTCAATATGCGGAATCGACCGGTCCAGCCGATTCGGCCGGACGGGTGGAACGGAACAGTAATCCTGGGCGATTAACTCTAATTTAATCAAGTTTAGCAATAATTAATCAAGTTTAATTATAATTAATCAAAATTAGGAATAATTAATTAAGATTAGGAATAATTAATCAAGTCCAGGACGCCTCGCACGCTACTACATGCACGAGGCATCATGCATGCATGAATACAACCGAGCTGCACCTTGCAACTAATCAGCCTTTCTTCTTTCTAATACTCTTACTAAAATCTAGTTGATCTGCCGGTTTCTCTATGCGTGCAGTTATCTTGCCAAAGAACGACATGGACGCCGTGTTGTGCACCCTCAGGCCGACGCCGCGGAACAGCAGATCGACTACTCGGTTCGGGTGCGGGCAAATTTCGACTCCTCAACATCTTCGACCACGGCGGTGATCAACGTCCGCGGTACCGGCACACAAAAACCGCTCCCTCGAAGGGCACCATGTACCCTCGGGGCTGGCATTCGACATCACAACGACATGGTCAGCGCCGGCGAGAAGACACACCGTTTTCGACTACGCGCACCCGACAGACCGTCGACTCGAGAAGAGGGCGGCGTTTGCATGCGCACCCGAGACTCGGGGCTGGCGATTTCATAATATACA
Organism: Poa pratensis; assembly: GCA_947311845.1. Taxonomy (NCBI): domain Eukaryota; kingdom Viridiplantae; phylum Streptophyta; class Magnoliopsida; order Poales; family Poaceae; genus Poa; species Poa pratensis. The sequence goes on along the minus strand of CAMZMU010000102.1, from coordinate 23,348,020 downwards.
ACAAAACAAATACATCATCGCGCCCGACAGGCGACTCTGGTGCCTTCATCGACTCAGCATCATCGACCACAACGACAACGAGCAGCGTCGGCGGCATCGCTGCAGACAGCCCGCTCCCCGGAAGGGCACCACATACCCTCGGGGGCTGGCGATTCAACTCGTCAACAACATCATCGACCACGGCAACAACGATCAACGTCATCGGTGCCAACACATACAACTGGCTCCCTCGGAGGGCGAAACAAACCCTCGGGCTGGCCCTTCGACATCAACAACAAACAACAACTTCATCGCTGCACCCGACAAGGCGACTCCCGTGCCTTCTTCGACCCCACATCGTCGACTCCGCTTTGCCAGCTTGACAAGGAGGACTCGGGGCTGAGCGTTGCCCGCGCCATGTCTATTTCCTCCGCTTCACAACTCCGTCACGTCGACTCCGGTCCGCCGCGTCGACTGCCCATGCAGCACACTCCGCCGTGTCGACTCCAGTCCGCCTCGTCGACTCTACAACACAACTCCGTCGCGTCGACTCTGCAGCACACTCCGCCGCGTCGACTCCGGTCCGCCGCGTCGACGGCCCATGCAGCACAACTCCGCTGCGTCGACTCCGGTTCGCCGCATCGACTCTACAACGCAACTCCGCCGCGTCGACTCCGGTCCGCCGCGTCGACTCTACAGCGCAACTCCGCCGCGTCGACTCCGGTCCGCTGCGTCGAATGCCCATGCAGCACAACTCCGCCGCGTCGACTCCGGTCCGCCGCGTTGACACCATCCGCACAACTCTGCCGCGTTGACTCCGGTCCGCCGCGTCGACTCCTTCGGCTAAACAACATGCATCACACAATTCGCCTCGGCCGCACCCGACGCTCGGGATCTACGCCATACAGGCTACAAAATTACCTTGGCCGCACCCGACACTCGGGGGCTGCGCCATACAGGTTACACAATTTACTTCGGCCGCACCTGCGCTACGCTGCTACATCCGCCGCGTCGACTGTCGCATCGACTCCCGTCGGGAGGGCACTCGCTGCCGACTCGAGTACCGTGTACCCGACAAATATCTACGCCAGCAGGCGCGAAGACTGAAGCACTCAGAAGATACTCGGTAGCAACAAAAGGAAGGCAAATAGAGCCTATGCCCAACTACAAATAGTTGCATATAGCCTCGGGGGCTACTCCCATCGGGAGCGCTGTCGCGCACCCGACGAACTACCGAGTTAAAAGCACCAGACAGCGCAATAAAGGCACAAAGACTGCACACAAGTTAAGTAGTTTATTGGACATCTCAAACTTCATTGACTACTCCCATCGGGAGGGCACTCGCCGCCGGCTCGAGTGCTACATAATTCTCAAAGTCGGGTTCTCTACAGCCCGCAACATAATTCTCAAAGTCGGGTTTTCTATAGCCGTGCACCGGATTTATCAAAGTCAGGCTCTCTACAGTCTGCACCGGATTTATCAAAGTTGGGTTCTCTTTAGCCCACACCGGATTTCTCAAAATCGGGTTCTCTATAGCCCGCAGTGGATTTCTCAAAGTCGGTCTCTCTATCGATCGCATCGGATTTATTACTATCGATTTTCTTATACACTGGATTTCTCATAAATGATTCAACTCTCCAATCATGGCTAATACGTTCAACACATGGTCATCAACATACCCGACGCATCGACTACGCCTACTCGACATGCTGCTATTAGTCTCTGCCCGATTCTTCGTATCGACCAGACACTCGGGGGCTACTGACGTGGGCATGCCCTTCAGGCACTCCACCATTGGCATACCCGATGGGGCCCAGCACCCGGTGGCCCATGAAGCCCAACAAGCCACGACTTGCAGTACAAGAAAGGACTCCAAGACGTAGTCTACTAGGACTCATGTAAACCCTACATGGCTCCTTTTATAAAAGGGCACCCCCATAGACAGATCCGTACGAGACAACAGGCATACACGCCATAGCATAGCGAGACCATGTCTCTCATCGCCCTCGCGGCCACCATGTAACATCATCATCATCTATACAGATCAGACAAGCAGGATGTCGGTCTTTACCTCACAATGAGGGGCCGAACCTGGGTAAATCTCTGCTTGTCAGCCGTCCGGAACTACCAGCGCGCCATCTTTTCTCCCTCATGAAACCCTAGGGTATCTCGACCTTGGGATTTGCCGTGGCCACCCCACGTCACCATCCAAACGCATGGTGCATTTTATTTAATTCAAGATTTCTATGTGGCAGCCAGCTAAATAGGAAAAATGGAGAAACAATCCAATTTTCTACCAATGCAATTCTGTGAAGAGATGATATTCGATTTCAAATGAGTTCATAAGTTTCAATACACATATGCCAAACGAGGTGTAAGAGTGAGATTAATGTTACTTGATCGAGAACCTTACGAGAAAAGAGATGCCATGACCATTGCATATTGTACCACTCATTGCCTTGGGTATCCATGGTATATGCCTTACCTCGAAAACCATGGAACCGTCGATCACCAACCGGACGTATGGGGCGAATTCTTCATGCTTTGAGAGAGCGAGAGCCGGCGATGATGCACGTAAGCACGAATTATTCGTTAACTCTTCTTGGCTATTAGGACCTCAGCCGTCTGCGCCAACTAGTTGGATTAGATTATCGTACACCCCCGAAGCGGAAGCAGGTGCACGTAGAGTTGTGCAATAAAGCATAGAGGAGACCGCTTGAAGATCGAGAAGCATTCATCCCTGGGAGCGAAATCCAAAGGAACCAAATGAATCTAACAACACTACCCTCAAATACACCCTCTCTGCTTCTACTTCATGTTGGGTGGCAACTTCCCACCCCGAGCTGAGAGGGGGAAACAAACAATTTAGCAGCTTCTACGGCATCCTATACATTCATTTTGTTTATCCGTGTCCTATCCAGCATGGTGTGTACGGAAATGACTGGTTTATGGACCATTCGCTTGACATAAATCATGGTAAAGTGTTGGGAATACGTAGCCTAGGTCTTGAGCCTTTGAGTCCTTGAAATGGCAAGCAAGTACTCTCATCTGTGAAACATGCAAAAATACAATTTCCTTGTAGGGATGAAACCCCAGGACGTCCATATATCCATACATACGATTATCAACCACATCTTTCTTGTCAAGGACATCGTCTTCCTCGGAGTCCCATTCATAGTTCTCTTCCACTACGTCTTCCATGTACGGGTTCAACTCAAGTTTCTTCTGTATTAGATATTCCATGCCTTCATCATCTTCATCATGTGCCCTATAATATTCGAGACACTTGTCAAAGTTGATGTCTTGTAGGATCCAGGGGCCAAGAACGGGACGACAGTAATCCGGATTTTGCAGCATAGGCTTAAGACAAATGTCATGCTTCAAGACCCAACTCGCTTGGCCACGCGGTTCCTCAAGGACCCAAACCAGGAGACGACTCGCAAGACGAAAAGATGCAAGGTTAACCCCACTTTCCGACCGTCCTAGATGAAGCCCGTCACAATAGGTCGATCCCATATCCGACAGTGGTTTAATTGATTCGTATGTACCATCCGACAAAGATATCCTGCAAGCAAAACGTGCCGTTAATAAACATGCCAATAATAAGTGGACAATCTTATAATCACGAAGAATAAAATACACAATATGTTTAAGGAGTGATTATACATACCTCATTACCAAATCAGCTTCAGAGTGCACGTAGAGCGCTCCGCTCAGTAAACGGCATATCGTTTTTTGTCAAAATCTTCCCAATGTGGCAGTCGCATAACCGCGACATCGCCAGCAGCCTTTCCTTGTCGAGTGAAAGATCTCTCCTCCCAGCAGCCGGACCTCGAGGAGAAGACATGCAGAGCTAGTAGGGACGGTGGCCATGCAAATTGCTCCATCGTGGGGTCTAAGTTATGCTCTAATATTTTGCCGGAAAAATCTTTCCACAAATACTCCCTCCGTATCAAAATACAAGTCACTCTACCTACTTACCAAACATATGTATGTGAATCTTGGTGCAAGATTCACATACATATGTTTGGTAAGTAGGTAGAGTGGTGGGATTACATACTCGGGTGATACCGCGGGATCGAACACGAGGTACTCCTAATAGGCGAAGTCTCTGTCTCTCTCCTTGGATACGGGCGGGCGTGGTGGCAAGCAATGCCATTGTCGCGTGGCGGGGTTAACCACGTAGTCTCTAAGCAGGAGTAAGCCATTGCAGTGATCCAAGACCTTGATGGCGTTCCCTTTGGAGGAGGGCAGGCAGTCCAGCCTACCGGAGATCGTGGGGTCCGTCGATGGTCGGGAGAAAAATTCCGGCGTACCGAGGCTTTTGAAGTTGATGAAGATGCCGCGGACGGAGAGCGGGAGCAGGTCTGCGCGAAGCAGGCGACGGGCGTCGATGGTCGTCCGTAGGGCCTTGCAAACGCAGCGGCATGCGGTGAGGCTGCGCGGCGCGACGCGGGTGAGGACCTCGGCGAGTACGTCCTCAGGTAGCAGATCCATCTCCCGTACGTCTCCCTGTTGGAACTGCTATCGATCGATCAATTGATCGGGGCCTGCTCTGCTCCTACTCTCCTACATATATCCAGCGAGAGGATCTGGATTGTTGTATATGGACTCTGGTGAGGATAGGAGGTTTTGGTATCTTTCCGTTCCGAATCTCCACTAATATAAAAGGTAATATAAAAGGAGAGAGACTGTGAGATCCGGATCATCTTGAACGTTGATATGTCTAAATCTAACGACCCACATCGTCACAATGATGTATGATGTGCATCTCAAACCAGAACACCCGAAAAAACTATTGCACGATCAGAAAGAAAAAACAACCGCTATCCAGGATCGCAATCCCCTTCCTCCTGACGAGAGATGATAGCATAAAACTACCACTTTACGCGCTAAATTCCGAAAAACTACCACTTTATGTTTCAATCGCACAGAACTACCACTCTACGCCTGATTTTTTGCAATGTGCGCAAATCTATGTCTAAACCAAAATTGACAGCGATTCTGACGGCCGGACCCCACATGGCAGTGCTGACGTGGCTCCCAGAGACGGCACGGGACGGCTGTTTACTAACACGGTGGGACCCACTGTTAGACCGATAAAAAATTAAATGCAAAAAAAATCACCTCATTGCACCTCCTTATTTTTATTTTTTAAAAATAAAAAAGTCAAAGGAGCTCCTTGCACCTCCTCCCTTGGTCCTGTGCACCGCGCTGCCGCCAGGACCTCCACCTCGCGCCCGTCCGCGTCCGCCAGCCTCCTCCCTGCGCCCTCTGCACCGCGCCGCCGCCTGGCCGTGCCGGCCCCTTGCGCCTCGCCGTCTTCCTCCTGGGCGTCCCCCTGCCCGGCGGTGGCGAGCGCGAGCACGGCGACCCCGAGCGTGGCCGCGAGGAGGTCTGCGAGCGGGAGGACGGCAGGGCCAGCAGGCTCCCGAGGCGCGCGGCGAGCGCGGCGTCGAACCTGGAGGCCAGCCCCGGCGCCGCTGCCGCCTTGCGGTGGTCCTTGGAGTTGGCGGGAGAGTGGATGGGGGAAGGGAGTGGAGCCGGCGGCCAGGTCAGTGCGCCGGCGTGGCGCCGACGCGTCTACCCTCGGTGCGGGGCGGGGCGGATGGGGTGGGACGGGGCTGTCGGGGCAGTGCACCGGCGTGGCGTCGGACCTGAAGAACAGCCGAGCTGGAACCCCCCGCGTCCCCGAATCAGAAGCGGCCGCGCCGGCCAGCCCGTGAGCGCGGTGATAGCGAGCCGCGCTTGCTGGCCCATCTGGCGGCGCGTGGAGCGGTCTCTTGTGCGGCGTCGGGCGGCCGAGCGCGACGGCCGGAGCAACGTCAGTGCGGACAAGGACGGCAGCGGGTGCGACGGTCGGGAGCTGCGGTGGCTTCCTACACGGCATCGGGCGGCCGAGCGCACCTGCCGGGAGCGCGGCAGCGCGAACGAGGCCAGCGGTGAGTGCGACGGCCAGGAGCGCGGCAGCGCGTGCGCTGCGGCGGCCTCCTGCGCAGCGTCGCGGGCGGCCAGGCGACGACCACCGCTGCCAGGCAGCGCCGACGGACAGCAGGAAGAAGACGTCCGCCGCCTTTTGATTTTTTGAGATTTTTTCTGAATATTTTATTTTCTATCGGTCTGACAGGTGGGTCCCACCGTGTAAGTAAACGGCCGTTAACGGCCGGTTCCGCGCGCCGTCTCTGGGTGCCACGTCAGCACTGCCATGTGGGGTCCGGCCGTCAGAATCGCTGTCAATTTTGGTTTAGACATAGATTTGCGCACATTGCAAAAAATCAGGCGTAGAGTGGTAGTTCTGTGCGATTGAAACGTAAAGTGGTAGTTTTTCGGAATTTAGCGCGTAAAGTGGATCTCTCCTGACGCGCCTCCCATCCTTGCCTCCTCGCCCTTCGTCCTCTCTCCGTCATCCACCGCAGCCATGCCGATAGGCCCATCACAACGCCTGCACTACACCTCCAGCATGCTCTCCTCCTCTGCTTCCACTGCTCCCGGCACCGACGGTGGCATCCAGCCCTCCACGACCTCTCCTGCCGATTCCCCGCAACGCCCGCCCTCGCCCACGTCCACGTCTCCCCGACGAGCCCGAGCCTATCGCCTCCGAGCTCGCCGCGTCCCCCGGAACGTTGCGGCTCTCCTGCTCCCACGCCCCTGAGCCACGCCCTCGCCTCCGAGGTCCCAACGCCGCCTACTCCGCAGCGCCGCGCCCACGCCCCCGAGTGTTGCGCCGCACCCACACATATCAGTTCGCCGCCGCCGCCTCCGAGTTCGCCGCCCTCGCCTCCGACCTCGCCCGCAGCCTACGAGCTCGGACGCCGCTGCGCCCAAGCCCACGCCCCCGAGCGTCGCGACGAGCCGCACGACGATGGTACTCTCTTCTTCAATACCTCAATCTGAACTTTTACCAATTGTCCGCCCAATCCGTTGAGCCCGGGTTCCAGGTGAGCAATGTGATAGTTCTTCATGGAGGACTGCACCTTTGAGCATATCTATGTGTTAATTGGTACAAACTTGCAGATCCCACTCGACGACTACACGGAGCCGTGGAGGAGACTGCCAACGGCCTCCATCATCATAGCCCGCTCGAACTCCTGTGACCTCTTCCTTGCCACTGCCGACTCCCTGTTTGAGTGCCTCTCTCGCTGCCTGCCCTCGCACCGTCTATTGTTCATATGGGATTTGGAGTGATGGTTATCTAAGACTGGTTGTTTGTGCCTTAAGCAAACATGGCAAAATCTTGTCAAAATGGATTTGCTTTCGTAGTTGTTATGATCGTGTGGACCAATTTTCGAATTGTACACAAACATGACTGATGGAGTAGTCTACATACACAAACTCATGTTTATTTTCTGGTTCATACTTCAGGATATCAATTTTCAGCCATCCTATATTACCTTGTTGTTCAGTATTCAAATGTATAAAATCATGCAACACTCTGATTCAGAAATAAATTGGAAATACAAGAATAAAAATACAAGTACAGTGCATTCCGAAAATTGCAGCGTTTTCTCTAATGAATGGATGATCAGGATGTTTCTAATTAGTTTCAGCCCTATTTGTTCTCCTTCTCTTTTCTAATAATTTCCTCACTCTGATTGCTAAGGTTGTTGCTAAGACCAGATTGCAAAGAGCGTCTGCAAAAGGTTAGTCTGCTCTGGTGTACTCCTGAAGCAATCTTTGCTTTCAGTGAAACTAACCAGTTTTCCTTATCTGTAGCAGAACTCCATAATTCGCCCTCTGTTTCTTCATTTAGACATGTTGTCCAATGTCCACTTCCTAATTATTAAAGCACCCGGTTTGTCCACTTCCTAAACTGGAAGTTAGCAAGTAGTAGTGGCAAACAAAAACATAACTTCCGGTATCTCTCATAAGAAAAGAAGGAGCATTTATTTCAGTAGATCATTTTTTTGTCGTAATAACTTATGCAAGTTACCAAATTGGTGCATACCTATGATGACCATACATGTATCTGCTATGATTTACCATTTGGTTATTGAGATTTTCTTGGTTGAGGCTGTCCACTCCCGTAGCTAATCTTGCTTTTGTTTAGTTGGTTCAGTTATAATATTTCTTGTCTGATCCTCTTGTAATTATGGTACAGGTATGTACAATAATCAAAATTGTAAATTAACTATCCAGAGTTGCGTGCGCCACTGAAGAATTAACAACTTGCGGTACTGTCCATGATCTTGTAGCAGTGTGGCACATGCACTTGCTGCCCATGGACGTGGTTGTTGAGTGGATTTGATTTAATCATTGATTTATATGTCTTGTTACAACTTCTTGGTGGTGAGCGGTTCAGCTTCACACACCAGTTACTGCAGTTTACTTGCATTTACAAACATGTATCCGCAATTCAGGACATGTACTTGACGACATGCACATGTGCAGGTTCATCACCGACGTTGCAGCTGGGCTGAGGAAGGCGGTGGACGTCAAATTTCCCAAGGTGGTTTGTGATGTGTCTATTTTTTCAAAGATTCTTAGAGGATGCAGAGTATTTTCTCTTACATGATTTCTTGGAAACTTTTGGTATCAACTGATAACTTCTTTGCCTGTTTCATGAGATCATGCTTGAAGCATGGGAGTGCATTTCCTTAGGTGCTCACTAAGTCATGCTTAAGGAAAGAATAATTTCCTTGATGCATGGGTCGATTTTTTAGCTTGTCCTTTGCACAAAAACTTTATTAGGCTTGGTTCTGCATGCATTCATTCATGATTATATATAAAGAACAACTCATTTAACATATTTTCATCACAGAGAATATGTATCTCTGGTATTAAATGATGACAGAGTTCTTGTGTCAACAAAACAGCGGAACTGGAAGTAAGTACAGGAACTGAATTCAGTGCTTTATGTTCTAAAATTCAGGTAAGTTAATTATATTATGACAATTGTTTGCTTGCTTCCATCATTCGTTTTGCAAATTTACCAGGGTGTATATATTATTTATATATGATCATGAAGACCACATTCACAATGCTCCTGCCTTTCTAGGTATAAGTATAACTCGCTCAGCTTTACCATTACCGGTCATTTCATACTGCCTTCAAGTCGAAATGCCATAGTATGTCCTTAGCTTTTGGTCAAAACAAAGTTTCATTCTGAAATTGTTGTAGGGGATATGATTAGATGATATTAGGCATATAAATATGTGTACACTTGCAATTTATTAGTCCTGTATGAAAATTCATTCATGCAGGCTTCAATGCTCAGAAAACATTTCTTCTAATAAATAAATCCTACTTCTGTTACTTTATGATAAAATGAATGGACATGTCCGTATCTAACTAACTGGCAGTAATTGATTACAGGTAACGTCGTGAGGAGTATGTTGGCAGAGAAGGCTAGATTTAGAGTCCACAGCCTTGGCCCTTGATGATTGAATGATAGAGTGAGGAGGACATGGCATGTGCATTTGGTAATTTGTTGGTGATCTGTGATTTTTGGGAAGGATGGATTCAAAGCCTTGAGGCCCTTTTCGCCTAGATGAGCGACCGAGGATAGTAGATTGCTCATTTGGCAGCTTCATGGGTATACAAGTCCTCATTTCTATGCAAGCCTTGAGGCCCTTTTCACCTAGATGAGCGACCGAGGATAGTAGATTGTTCATTTGGCAGCTTCATGTGTATACAAGTCCTCATTTCTATGCAAGTGGTCTATTTTATTTGCTTTGATGCTTTTCTTGTTGTAGATGTATTCTCATGTGGGTCTAATTATTTTCCACTTACATTGTCACAAATATACTATGATTTTATCTGATCTTCACATTGTTATTGCATTTAATTGTTGGTGTCAGTTGTTGGTCTTAGTATTTTCTCTCTCACCGTTGTCTTGGTTGCTTCCTAGCTTTTATTGAAGTAGAAATATTGCATCGTGGAGTCATTCGAAACCTCTCTATCCTACAATGTAGAATATATAATACAATGTTCTTACCACGTCTCTTCACAATTAAATGGAGGTTTAGAATTCTTTTAGGTGAAACTGTAAATGCGGAGACAGATATTGTGATATGTTTGATGACACTGAAATCTGAATTTAATGTTGATCTGGTAATATAAGCGTTTGGATTGTACTACTCCCTCTGGTATGTTTTTAAGTGTAGACGGGAATGAACATATGAAGTACAACCCTATAGTTATATGGGCGGCATTTGTTGGAATCAGTGGGAGTAGGTATATTATTCACTAGTTCATGGAATGTAACAAAATCATTGCATATGTAAAATTAGAAATACCTGTATGTAAAATGAAGTTTAAGCTTTGAATATTTGAATTTTGAAATCTAATGGTAACGTGCACGATTACTAGTATATAGAAGCACGTCAGGTATTCCTTCTCGCGGCCTTTTCTTACAGTGGATTCGCCGGACGCATGCGGCGTGCCTCTGCTTCTCGATCCGGCGGCGCATGGAGGTTGTGTTCACACCTTCCTTTTTCTCCAAGCGTTGTCGCGCTGGCCTGGGTGCCAATCTAGGATGATACGCAGTGGCCAATCTAAGCAGGGTGGAAATGCAGGGTGGGCAGAGTAGGCACTAAGCTAAAACATACTCCCTCCGTATCAAAATATAAGTCGCACTAGTCACTTACCACACACATGTATGTGAATCTTGCACTAAAACATGTCTACATACATGTGTGTGTAAGTGACTAGTGCGACTTATATTTTGATACGGAGGGAGTAAGACGCAACTAATAGACCGAAATAGTTTCGTGCAACAAATAATCGGGCACTGTGTGACATCGCAAAAGTCTATTCAACTGAAATTTGAGTGCTTATGAGCAATTATCAGGACGAGCTGACAAAGTTCTGGCCTGAAGTGGGCACTCGACTGCTCATTGAATCACAAATTAGGATTTCAGACTCATCAACTTTCTAAAACACACTAATGCAGCCATTATTTGAGTTGCTCTCAATCATGGCACACAATGTCGGCTTGTAAAGACTCGAGACAAATCATGTTTAACATCAACTCTGAATTCGTGGGATCTCCTTGTATCGCCATCTCACTACTACATTGAGCAAGTCGAGCATGTTTACAAATCCTAGTACGGCAGCATATACCAAGTACTCGAATATCATCCAGATACATGTTCAGGTGGCATGATTGATTCCTCGTAGCCACTCACGGCCCATCAGTTCTTTTGCTCTGGCCACGAGAGCAGATAGAGGTACGCTGTGCTCCATGAGTCCTGCGTCACCCAAGAAGAACCTGTAATTTTCAGCCCTTGAACACGTGCGCTCTACCATTAGCAGTGCTTCCATCATTGAGCATTTGTTGAAGCAGTTTGCGTAGCTAGGATTGCTCTCGATCATGTATATGGTATGTTCAACTATCACCCTCCTGATCCCAGGACAATGAACAGCTGGCACCATATTTGATTTAAGTGCATTCACAAGCCTCTCGATAAATCTTTCCTTAATCTGACCATGCTCTAATCCTTGTGCAAAGTCTTCAGGAATGACACGACATATTTGCGAACTAAGACCCACAAGAACCTCAAGTTCTGTCCCTTCTGCATTCATTATTCCTTGTAGAACCTGTGGTGGAAATAGCCAACCTATATAAGCCACTATTAAACTTCAATAATATTCACACCTTTTTGATAATCCATCATGTTTGCATCTAGTTACTTGCTTGTATTGTGTATACCAGTAGTTATTCTTATAAGTCGCAGTGTTCAAATTACTCAATCGCATGACGTAAGTTCAAAATGCCATGAATCACTACAGGAACAGGAAAATACGCCGAGAGCTCAGAACGCTCGGCAAACAAAGGAATACGCTCGGCAAGCCGCGCTCGGCATACACCTGCTCGGCATACACAGCTGATACGCTCGGCAAACAAAAACGCTCGGCAACTAGATATATGCCGAGCGTTTCCTGTAGACTGTCGGCAAACAAACGCTCGGCAAACAAATAGACGGAGACGTCCGTCTGACGGTGTGGTCTGCCACGTGTACATGGTATGCCGAGCGTATACGCTCGGCATACATTTGGTTTATATGCCGAGCGTATCCACTCGGCATACCATGTACACGTGGCATCTGCTAGGGACGCCCAGGAGACAAGGTATGCCGAGCGTTTACGCTCGGCAAACAGGATTAACATGACAAAAAAAATAAAACCCCAATTATTTGCATTTTACCCACAAATAAACAAACAAGCACATCAAACAAATTTATTACATCACATGAACAAGTTATCAGTTGTTCTTTATCAACAACATCACAAGGTAAATTGTTCTGTATCAACAATACATGAACACAACCGTGTAGAGATTTATCACAAGATAAATTGCTGTTTACGAACAACAAATGAAGACAACATAAGACCAGTGTTGTGAACTTGCTGCCAAACCAAACATAAGACCAACTTGAATTCAAAAGGTTCATTGTACCTACTGTAATGTCCAGCTATTACTATTCATCTCAAGCAGCTCATGCTCACCCAATTTTGCCTGTAGAAACAACAAAAGCAACTATTCAGTTTCCATAGACGATCATGTCCCTCAAAATGACTACTTGTAATGCATAAATAGCAGAAATCCAAAAGGAATACTGCTGCAGTTTTGTTATAAAATGACAAGGCTAATGTACCTCTAGCTCCTCCAAATCAATCTCAGGTTGTAGTGCAGGCCGAACACAAGATTTAACACCTGCCTTGTTGATCTGATCACTGAAAAACTTTAGCTTCCATGACATTTCTGCACACCGCTTTAGCTGCAGTGGAACCGCAACAGACTTATCAATATATATGAACATACATGAAAGAGTTACTGAACAACATATAATACTTAAAAACAGAATCATTCATTTCACATAGCAACATATTCAAACAAAAAGTACCATAAAGAGTATATATGAATATATGATTACATTTATATTCCTGACAAATGCACCTTCGTGAAGAATACTTACGTGCCAATCATTTGGACTACAGAAATGAACCCAAAATAATAGTCATGAGCAACCAGATGCACAGCAGAAGGACACTAGAGACCATGTATATTAGCTAGATAAGGGCTCTCTATTCTCGGTGTTAATCACATGAGGAGGAGAGGATCTCACCAGGCAGCTGCAGGTTTGGTGAGGTGACCAGCAGCACCATGACGGAGTCGTGGCCAGCAGCAGCATGACGAAGTCGTAGCCGACAGCAGCTCCTGAGAAGCGAGAGTGCTTCATGATGCATGGCATGTTAGTAAGCAAACCTTAGTGAAAACTAAAACAGAAATGACTTAGTGCAGGTAGTAAGACAACAAAATTGAAAGCTTGCAAGCTGTATCACCGTCCAAATCGATTATACTATAGTAAGACAACCAAATCGATTGTTAGTACTAATCTGACCAACTGCAATAGGATGAAAAAAATAATAAGTGAGACCACCACCGGAACAATCACCGAATAATAAGAGAAACATAAACGACTAGTAGTAGCTAACATGACCAAACAAAATGGAAGCACTACCACCGTCCAATCATTTGTGTATATAACAATCTATTTATACATAAGGAAAAAATGCTTTGAACCTGATAATGTACAAAGATTCAGCACTGCCCTATGAATAATAAGTAGCAAACAATCAATAGCAACTCCATTTTCACACATCTTCTACTGCCTATGCAGTATGCACACAACAAATCTCCAATTTCTATCCATACATGCACTACTGACTACACACTCAATTCAGCAGGAAAAATCAACTTTTAGCAAGAATAAGATGGGAGAGGGACCTCACCGTGAGCAGCAGAGGTCCTGGCCAGCAAGCAGCAGGTCGGGGGCCTTGCCGCGGCAGCACCTACGGGAGGCGGTCGAGAAAGACGCCGGCAGCAGCAGCTCCGCGCAAGTGGCCGGCAGCTCACCCTCCAGCCGCCAAACCTTCGCCGCCGAAGAGCTCCTGTAGCCGCACCATCACGCGTCCCAAGCCACCAAGCGGCCACCACCACACGTGGAGATCGGGCGCCTCCCCGTCCCTCGTCGTGGCTCGGTCGCTATAGAGCGGGGAGGAGCATAGCACCGACCGCTGTCGGCGAGGAGGGGCGCCGGGACGGCGACTGGATCTGGATCGGGTCGGGGCGCAACCCGTGAGGATGAGAGGGGGCCATGAGAGAGGGAATGGAGGGGCTCGCTGAGGTGATGGACGGTGGTGGTGGAGAGGCCGAGGCGGGGTAGGGGCTGGGTGGCCGGCAGGATAGAGATCGGCGGGGATGAGGAGATCGAGAGGGGTTCGGGGGAGGCGGCGCTGGGAGGGAGGAGATGGAATATCGATAGGATAGGGTTTGGGCTCCTTATCCGCTCGCGGGTTTTGGCTAAAAAATCTCGCGCGGCCTGAAAATATTCCTAGCGGGCTAGAAAATTCCCGCGCTCGCCTCCAATTTTTCGGCAGATGTGTTCACCTGGACATAGCCAACAAGTGTGACTGACAGCAGGACCCAGACCTTGTGGACCACATATTGCAGTGTCTTTTTTTTATGCTAGGTGAAGTGTTATTTGGTATATATTTTTCAATTTTTTAAGCAATAAATTTAATAACGGGATAATCTGAATTGTAAGCTACAAACTTAATATTAGAATGATGTCTACTTTGCGACAAATATTTGTCGGTGCCATTTTGGACGATTTTCTCGGTAGCCGCTTCACAAATAACGCTATTTTTAGCACTTCAAAAATAGAAAGTGTTTTTTTTTTGGAAACATGTTGAAATCTTTGTTCAGCAACATTGTTTGCCATCCCAAGATGAGCACATGTGCCAAATTTGGGCATATTTGGACAAACTATGACATAAATGTGGCCAAAACATTGGTTATTTGTCTTGAAATCTATGAATGTTCATTGGTGATACCAACTTTCTGAGAACACTTTTTCTATAAAACTTTCTTATTGCAAGTTTATATTTTTTTTCTCGTAAATAGGTCACATATCATGACGCTACGTGAAGGTTTTCCATTATCTTGATTTTTTTTGAATTTCGTGTGCTCATTTGAAAATCTAGTCGATTTCGTCCCTGTGACCGTTCATGTCTAGTGTTTGAATCATGTGGATATTTTGATGTATCTCTGATGAAATGGAAACTTTTGAACCTAGAAATGAAATTTCGGAAAAATAACGGGCAAGCTATGTGGTAGCTGCAGTTCAAAATCTAGCCGTTTCCTTCTGAATCGGCAGGAAGTCGTTTAAATGGACATAAATAGGCAGAGAGCTCGGAAATGCATGCCTTTTGGTGATCTTTCATTGAATGATGTCTACTTTGAGACAAATATTTGTCGGTGCCATTTTGGACGATTTTCTCGGTAGCCGCTTCACAAATAAAGCTATTTTTAGCACTTAAAAAATGGAAAGTGTTTTTTTTTTTGTGAAACATGTTGAAATCTTTGTTCAGCAACATTGTTTGCCATCCCAAGATGAGCACATGTGCCAAATTTGGGCATATTTGAACAAACTATGACATAAATGTGGCCAAAACGTTGGTTGTTTGTCTTGAAAGGTATGAATGTTCATTGGTGATACCAACTTTCTGAGAACACTTTTTCTATAAAACTTTCTTATTGCAAGTTTATATTTTTTTCTCGTAACTATGTCACATATCACGACGCTACGCGAAGGTTTTCCATTATTTTGATTTTTTTTTAATTTCGTGTGCTCATTTGAAAATCTAGTCGATTTCGTCGCCGTGACCGTTCGTGTCTAGTGTTTGAATCATGTGGATATTTTGATGTATCTCTAATGAAATGGATACTTGTGAACCTAGAAATGAAATTTCGAAAAAATAACGGGCAAGCTATGTGGTAGCTGCAGTTCAAAATCTAGCCGTTTCCTGCTGAATCGGCAGGAAGTCGTTTAAATGGACATAAATAGGCAGAGAGCTCGGAAATGCATGCCTTTTGGTGATCTTTCATTGAATGATGTCTACTTTGAGACAAATATTTGTCGGTGCCATTTTGGACGATTTTCTCGGTAGCCGCTTCACAAATAAAGCTATTTTTAGCACTTAAAAAATGGAAAGTGTTTTTTTTGTGAAACGTGTTGAAATCTTTGTTCAGCAACATTGTTTGCCATCCCAAGATGAGCACATGTGCCAAATTTGGGCATATGACGTAAATGTGGCCAAAACATTGGTTATTTGTCTTGAAAGTTATGAATGTTCATTGGTGATACCAACTTTCTGAGAACACTTTTTCTATAAAATTTTCTTATTGCAAGTTTATATTTTTTTCTCGTAACTATGTCACATATCACGACGCTACGCGAAGGTTTTCCATTATTTTGATTTTTTTTGAATTTCGTGTGCTGATTTGAAAATCTAGTCGATTTCGTCGCCGTGACCGTTCGTGTCTAGTGTTTGAATCATGTGGATATTTTGATTTATCTCTGATGAAATGGATACTTGTGAAGCTAGAAATGAAATTTCGGAAAAATAACGGGCAAGCTATGTGGTAGCTGCAGTTCAACATCTAGCCGTTTCCTGCTGAATCGGCAGGAAGTCGTTTAAATGGACATAAATAGGCAGAGAGCTCGGAAATGCATACCTTTTGGTGATCTTTCATTGAATGATGTCTACTTTGCGACAAATATTTGTCGGTGCCATTTTGGACGATTTTGTCGGTAGCCGCTTCACAAATAACGCTATTTTTAGCACTTAAAAAATGAAAAGTGTTTTTTTTAAACATGTTGAAATCTTTGCAACATTGTTTACCATCCCAAGATTGGCACATGTGCCAAATTTGGGCATATTTGGACAAACTATGACATAAATGTGGCCAAAACATTGGTTGTTTGTCTCAAAAAAATCAAATAATGTGAAAAGTTTGTTATGGGCAATAAAATATGTCATTGCAGTGGGGTGAATTGCAACGGGAGGGAAATACACGAGATAAAGGTGACGTGCATCTCAAGCGCTTTCCTCCGGATCGAGCTCTTCTTTCTGCTCGATTGGCAGCGGCAGCTTCCTCTGAACTGAAGGACACGATGTCCTCCATACCGCAGGAGGAACTTCACTTGAGCGTGATGTGCATGCGAGATGCTGCTGTGCGAGTAGCTTTCTCACTGTTTAAAATAATTCTGCTAGTTACTTTCTAAATCCTAGCCATGAGTCAGTACATTTCCCTGATAGTTAGCTGAACCTATAAGTAATAAACAATAAAAAGAAGCTGAGTATATGCCGAGCGTATACGGAGTGACGCTCGGCATACATGCCGCGCCGTCACGCTCGAACCAAACGCCGTCCGTGTAGACATGTATTTGCCGAGCGTTATCTATATGCCGAGCGTTACGCTCGGCATACACACCATATATGCCGAGCGTTTTTAGATGCCGAGCGGAAACGCTCGGCATACATTATATATGCCGAGCGGCCACATTTGCCGAGCGTTATTTTTATTACCGTCGGCATATCGTGTTGTATGCCGAGCGTACCGCTCGGCATATAAACGACGCTCGGCAATTCTGCGTTTTCCTGTAGTGAATACCAAGAGCACACATGGGTATGCAGGAAGTCCAAAATTCGAAGGAAGGTGTATACTAATTTTCGGTCTCTAATATTGCACTTCCAAATTAAATCTCCACAACAATCATGAGAATAAAGAGTGGCAAGCACATGTCCAGATGTTAAGTTGCAGTATCAGCTACTATAATTGCACTTGTAACTTAAATAGCAGGTCTCACCTCTTGCAGAATGTAGGAGACTTCCTTTAGGTCCAGGTTACTGAGCTCTGGTCGAGCATGGACACACATATTCTGCAATAGGCTTGATGCTACATACCTATACCTGTCACCATGAATCATAATTCCGAGTTCCTTGATGAATACATACTTTGGTTCAGCTAACATAAGCAAACAATTATTGGAGCTCTCCATTGCCAGGACGGCTAGTGCTTGTCCGGCGATCATTCGTAGCAAATGATCTGAATCTGTACTTGAAGGTGAACCTTGGTTGAGAAATGCATGCATCAACCTGCTAATGATTACTGGGATGTGCCCGATCTCCTCATTTATGTTTCCATCCACAGCGAGGTTTCTAATGAGTTCTGCTGTCAGCTCCCTGAGTTCTTGGCTGCTCCCACTGTTATCCAAGATCTCTGCAAGGTTACTCAAAAGGAAAGGGTTCTTGGAAATATTCAAGCGCAAAGTTACGCCAAACTGCCCTTTAGAGCTTGAAAGTCTTCTCATCAGCTTTAGTGCTGAACATTTCAATAGTGTTTGTTGTGTCTCACTAATATTTTTCATGTCAATTATATTGCCTGTACACTGTATGATCTTTGAGATAAGTCCATTTGCCTTGCTGATTTCTGTGCAGTTCTCCAGATCAAAGTTACAAAGCCTGTCCAGAATTAACAAGCCTAGTACTGGGAGGATATCTTGGTCTGTGGATGGCTCCTCCTCAGGAACAGACCAACGTTTTCTAATCCATTTGAGAATACGGTAGTTCTGTTCTTCCTTCTTAGATGGTTCCTCTGCTGGAATAAAGCAGTATATTGCCAAGTCGCTGAATTGAGGTGTCTTGTCCTGTCTTTCGGATATCAGTTCCCAGAAGAGGATAGTTTAAATTATGTTGATGAACAGTTTCCAGAAGAGAGGCTATGAGCTGCATTGCTCCAGGGATAAGGGCGACACGGAGGCTATCAGCAATCTTTGCCGTGACCTTCGCGGCAAAAGATCTAATACATTTATCACCTTCACTGTCCCAACCCAACATGTTAAACAAAGAGGTCATTGTCTTTGTGGAAGTGGTGAGTTGTGATATGACTTTAGTATTTAAGGGCTCCTTTTCCAGAAGGTTGTGCAGCATCTGAAGCCCATAAAGCTGCATCTTGGGTGAGTCTGACTTTAGAGAATCCATCGCAAATGTTATGAGGCTGATTTTCTCTGGAGCAAGCACAGCCCCTCTCATGCATTTCTCAAAGGCGTACGCGTAGTACAAATTGACAAATTTCACTCCCGAGGGACCTCTAAATCCAGCACGGCGGAGGAGGGATCTTCGGAGGATGAAAGAAAATACCTCGAGGAAGCAGGCAACAATGTACATTACTCCTTGGACAAACACCATCACATAGAAGATACTGAGAGATTGCGCAAGGTTTGTCTCGTCACCATGTTCATAATAACCATGAAGGTATTCCATAGCGAGCATAGAGCGTACTACTGCTGCTGGAAACTGAAGGTTGCCAAATGACACTATGAATAGAGCATATACTTGTAACCAGATGATCCAATCTCGACGCGTACCATGAAAAGTGAACACCAACATCATTAGGGCTGCAAACATGCACAAGTTTATGATAACTCGACGCCAAGATACCAGTTTGCGACCCAGAGCAGTGTCTACTAGTTTGATGATACCTGGGAACCGTAGTTTGCTAAATGTAAGTAGGGGCACAACCACAATCAGTACCAGGTATATTGTCCATCTGGTCATTGAGTTTCTGGGAATAAGCTTGTCAACTTTGTAAATCTCGTAATCTTGAGTATATGGTACAGAGGGACCTAGCAATAAGATTGCAACCATGGGGCTCCATAATGATATCGCATGGCATGTTGAAGTGCGTGTGAGTAGCCTCGCAGCTCCTGGACTTAGAAACCGGCCAATCACAAGTATTGCTAGAAATAGGAACATCAAAGAAGATATTGTTTGGCCACTCCAGATCATCACACACATCTCAACATCCAGTAATAGTGTGATCAAGATCAGTATATCCCATCCAAGAGACCGAAGAGCGCCTCTTGTACAGAAGAACAATTGGTAATCCAGTTTATTGTTATGGCAGCTGAACATCCTGGAGTATATATAGGGCGTCGTCATTAAGCAAAAGGGCATAACGCAATCCACAAAACTAAGACAGCGTGCATATATATGAACAGCATGGACAATTATGGAATAACTGAGTGATCTGTGAAGAAATAAAAAAATACCTAAATTTTTTTGCTTGTTTCTTCTTGAGAAACATAGTAGGTACGCCGACACACACAAACACGCACGAGTACACCCACCCATGTGAACAAGTCAACAAACACACACTCGACCACCATACCAGACGACTAAATTCTGGATTAAATCTACTAATCTAGATAAGTGCGAGCACTCATACTAAATCTATGACTTGAATCTGGGTGGGCTGGTTCCACCAAAAAACCTAACGATCTGAGCTACGCTCATTTCACATTTTGCTAATTTTTAACTTGTGGAGTTCAATAATTGCAACATGAGCAACCGTCACTTGACATCCACAATATGGGATAAATCATCCACCTACGGTAGGTTATTTTGAACCTCAAGGTGAAGTCTTGCGCTTTCTAGCTCCCTCTCTTATTATGTTCTAATGAAAAAAATTAACTGGTTCCTGGCTGGATGGCAAGCGAACCTCCTTAACAATGGAGGAAGGCTAGCCCTTATGACCTCTGTCCTCGACGGTCTACCCACCTACGTCATGCCCTGTTTCCCCCTCGCCAAAAAAGACCTAGCCAAATATAACAAGAAAAGACGTTCCTTCTTCTGGGCCGCAGACGATATATGCTCGGGAGCCCAATGTTTAGTTGCTTGGGCAAAGTTTGCACACCCAAGAGTAGCGGTGGTTTAGGTGTTAAAAACCTCGAGCTTCAAAACGAGTGCCTACTATTGAAATTTCGTTTACAAATTCTTGCATTCTGCTGATTTGCTGTGTAAGACAGTGCCCACTCGCCTTACCCCATGCACCAAACATCTCACTCCACCTTTCTAGCCTCCATTGTCAAGAAACACATCCACATCCTTCGCCAAATTTCACAATGCAACGTTAGCGATGGCCGCTCCACCTACTTTTGCCTCGACAGATGGCTCTTGCCAGAACCTCTCGAGATCGAAACTAACCTGATAAACAGGCTAACCTTGGCCGCGAGCCTTGAGCTTCGTTCGCTGTCTCTTCTGTTGTAGGATGTCTCGCTGAACGACAACGCCGATGACAGGCGCCTGTTGGATGGCTCCAGGTTCACTTCAAAGGGCGCATACGCTGCTCTCTCCTTGCAGCTGCAAGACGATCAACTCGCCAACATTTGGGATTCCTTCACTCCGCAAAAGGTCAAGATCTTCGGACAGCTGCTCCACTTCGACAGACTAAACACTCGCGCCAACTTGCACAAGAAAACGATACAGGACAGTGCTGTTTGCCCACGATGCAGCCTCCCTATCAAGGATCGAGAGCGTCTCTTCTTCGTCTGCGTCGTTGCACGCGCTGTTTGGATCAGGCTCGGCATTGCTCCCTCCTTCGGACAGTTCTCAGATTTATGGAGTTCGCCGCTTCCTGACGGCCTCCTAAGGGACGTCTGGCCTTCCATCCAGGGACGGAGCCAGAAAATGAATATAGGGGGGGGGGGGGGGGGGGGGACAAAGCTAGACTAATCATTGTGTGTCATCTCATGGAGGGGCTAAACCAACTAAATTAGCTTAAACATTGAGCCATGATGCTTAATACTACTAAGAAAATCATGATCATAGGGGGCGTAGCCCCTGCTCGTCCCCCCTTGTCTCCGTCCCTGCTTCCAGCGCCCTTGCAATTTGCTGGAAAATCTGGGACGCTCAGAACGCAAAAGTGTTTAGGGCCATTGACCAAAATGCCTCTGTAATTATTGGTAACTAGCATGGTGGCCCTCGTAAATGCGAGGGCAACTCTTTACAGTAGTATTGATGTAGATAAAAATTATATGTTTGTGGCATGTGTTAGGAAATTATAGCCACCGAAATGGTACGCTAAATAAATATTACATTTGTGGAATGCATTTTTAATTTCTGGACGAACTATAGTTTTAAATTATTAATTTTTTGTATTGTTTTAACATGATCAATTTGCATAAAAAGTCAAGACCGGGAGCTGGTTGTTACTTTAGATGTGATATTGAATCATCAGGGTAGGTTTTCAGTTATTGTATTAAAAATAATTTTATACAGTGTTTTATATTTTGTCCAATAGTTGAACCCGAGAACTGGAACACAAGTATCTTAGCCAAATTTTATCAGAGATAAACAAAAGTATCTATTTTATCAGAGATAAACAAAAAGTTTTGCCAAATTCTACCCCTATCTACGAACAAGTATCTTAGCCGTTTTAACCATTCAATTCGGTATTCTAAGCTATTCTTAGTTTAAATTATTTCAACATGTATGAACGTTATATGATTAGCTAGATTAATTTTATGTGAACATATTTACATATTATTTGTAATTTTTCGAGTTACGGAGAATACTATATGAATTTTCAAATTTGTATTCAATTTCTTGAATTTGGGAAAATTCTGAAAAGTTCTACCCATGGGCTACTCTAGCCACCCACACTGACGGGTGGGCCAAAAGCCACACCGGCCGGCCAAGACAACGTAATGGGCCATTGGTCCAGTCGGCCGAGCAACATGTAAAAAAATAAAAAAAATACGAGGCCTTGACCGACCAGGCCCAAGCCCAGGAACTGGATATATGTGTTAATAAAGCCTCGGTTGAGTTCATATCACGAATTGGGTGTGGCCTAGTGGTAGCATTGCTGTCTGCGTCGTCCGCATGTCAGGACGTGGGACCCATGTGTCATGTGTGTGGTCTAGTCCCACATGTAATTTGTGGTGCGGGACCCACATGTCATGGTAAGCTGTTAGTTGGTCCCACTTGTCATATCTGCGGGTCCCATCAGTCAGAATAGTCAACAAGTCAACATGTGTGATCCTCTTGTCAATGGGTCCTGTGCCACATAAGCGAAGATGACATTTGACATGTAGGTGAGACATAGTGACACGTAAGTCAAACCGCCACCTAATCAATGACACGTAGACAAGACTGCTGAGTAGGCTGTCCACTAATCTGAATGACCATTTCAATTGGTCATACTTGGCCACAAATAAGGCCATACGGCAGCACTTTCTAGATTATGACCAATTCATATAATGAGATTATGACCATTCTGATAAGATTGGTCGTTATTTTGACCCTCCAAAGTAGTGTGCGACCAAATTGCTCCAATTGGTCATATATCTATGACCAATTTTTCAGCGTCACTAAAAAAAGGTCACTAGTTGACATATTTCTTGTAGTGACTAAGAATAGAAAACTAATTTTTTAATGAAGAAATTTACCCTTGTAAACAGTTAGACCAACTAAACATCAAGACCGGCCGACGATCGGCTCCATGTGCCGTCGGGCTAGCTCCTCTCAAAGGGGTGGAGGTTGAACATCGCCCACGTCCCGGTGGCCCCCTCACCTCACTGGCTAGATACGAAGAGACATCAGGATGCCAACCATATTTGTTATTACTCATATTTATGTAGTGATTTTTTTCCAGCCATACTCCTAATTACCAATCATGAAGCCTTCATATTCAGGCACATCTCAGCTCTTTCTATCTCTCTTCGTCCCTCCCAATCTATGTATCTCTCACACACATAGGTATATGTTACCATATGTACCATCAACCTAACAATCACAGTACAAACTCAAATCCTTCTAACACAAAATAATAATTTTGATTATAAAGAAGACATTGTTATTAGTCATCCTTTGATGTCATGCTACATCTTTAAAGCGTAACATGTATATGTTTTTTCTGTCTATCTAAAGTTTAGGATCTCAATACAATAGTTTGACGATGATTGTACGGTCCAATTATAAAATCTGTTGGTTGTGATATGGTTAGTTTTAAAATAGGTGAATTCATGTACGTCATACTCTTATATACAGTTCTACCTGATGTGCTCTGCTGAATACAATTATAATTATTTGTATGTGCTTTTGATATTTCTATTAAAATGAAGATCTCTTGATTGTGTATTTTAGAATAAAGAGCATTTTTCTATATTGGCGGCCAAAATGTTTTACTTTTCTATTAAGTCATTGGAGATGAATATACTTTTGGTTGTATTATATTGTGCACGCGAATACATTTTTATGGAAATCTCTAGAGATTTTGAGCATTAAATGAATAACAGTTATACTATTCAGTGTGCAAATACATGTTTATTTGAAGCCACCTATCCGGGTAGAGATATCTATTTTACCAAGTTTACATAGATTCTTTGTAATAAAGGCTAAAATTTTGGGTATAGATAAACCGCAAATGTGTTCACTAAATCTTGTAATATAATAGGTCAAAGATATGGACCGTACTGGATACTTGGCTAGTTATGTTATATGTTTGTCGCATCATGGTGGGTTATTATCTTTTAAAATGAAGATCGATAGATTGTGTTGTTTAAAAAATAAAGAAGATTTTGCTATATTATCGACCAAATGGTTTACTTTTCTATTACTTCATTGGACATACATATACTTTTTTTTAATATTATATTGTGCATGAAATACATTTTTATGGAACTCTCAAGAGATTTCGAGCATTAAAATAATAACGGTTATAACATTCAGTACGAAAATACGTGTTTATTTGAAGCCACATGTCGGGGTAGAGATATCTCTTTTACCAAGTTCATATAGATTCTTTGTAATAAAGTCTTTAATCTTGGGGTAGAGATAAACACAAATGTGTTCACTGAATCTTGTAAGAAAATAGGTCTAACATGGACAGTACTGTATAGCTGGAGTGTTCTGTTTTATGTTTCCCGCATCATGGTGGGTTATTATTTCACCGGTTGAGGCAAAAAAGAGTTAACTTAAATTTTCCGCTTCTCCAGCCGACCATCGATGTTGTGTGCGCATGTGTAGGGCTATATGTGTGAATAATTGTCTATTTAGGTATTACTTGATGTTTTTTAAAAGAAATTATGTTGTAAATGTAAAACATATATTGCTATTTTTCTCCAAAGCTCCAGAATATTTGATTTTATAGTTTTAGTTTACATGTATTTCATCTCCATTTTTTGTTGATGTCTTTGTGCCAGCAAGAATCTGGTATGTATAAGTCCCTATATAGATTTTTATTATATTTGATAAAATTTCTCTTATTAGTCAAACATGAATAATTAATAACATTGATGTTTCTTTATATTTCTAACTTTTCTCTTGCTTTTCATGTATGTAAATGTGCATGCCCAATTTTACACCTTGGACAACTATTTTAGGTATCTCAATATTTGTTTCCTTTTGTTCCTAGAATTGAATAAGGGTGTCTTTGTTTGTTCCATCGTGATGGGCGAGTTGTATGTAGGTTATTACACTACAAGGAGACCCCCCTTACAGCAATGCATAGTTGGCAACGAGATACATATTCGTTGCAAAATTTTCTCCCAGATACAGATGGCATGCGTTGTAGTACGTCCGTTGTTTTTATACACACTAGAATCAAAAGAAATATTTAGGAGCCCAGTCCACTAATCTCACGTATTCTTTAACTCCAACAAACCCCACGTGATGTGGCCACATACATATTCGTGCCCTCTCCCTCTCCCTCTCCCGCGTCGCTCCCGTGGGCGACGGGGGAGGGATCCCTGACCCGCGCCGCCGGTAGCTCCTCTCCCCTCCCTCTTCCTCCTCGCCGCCGCCGGTCGGCATCTCCGGGGCCATCTTTCCCCCCTCGCGGCGGCCGCGGCTCGGCTGGGGGCGCGCCGGCGCGGCCTACGGCGGCGTGGCGGCTCGGTGGTGTCTCCTGCGCGCACGGTGGCGGCGGCGTCCTGGCGGCGTCTTCCTCGTGCGGGGCAGCACCCTCTTTCCGACGGACGGCCAACAAGGCCATGGCGGCAGCTCTCCGGACGGCGGCCGTGGCGGCGGTGGGTCTACGTCGACGGTGGTGAGGATAGCACGGGGGCAGTGGTAGGTGTAGCTCCGTTGGTCGCCATGGCTAGGGTTTCTCAGCCCCGATCTGGGCCCGCTGGGCCCGATCTGGGTTCTGCGGTCCCCGGCCGGTGTGCGCGTCCAGGAGCTTCTGCAGGGTGACAACGGCGACCGTAACGCTGCAGCGTGGCGACGGGACTAGTCGGGCCTGATCTGGGCCTACTAGGCTGATCTGGGCCTGACCGAACCTGTTGCTGCGTTCGGTCGGCGACTGCCTCGGGGCGGTGGAGGATGGTCTCCTCATGTCGGTTGCTGATGCTACCTGTGCAAGCCTGACTTTGTCACCGGCCTCACTCTTCTGCCACGTTGACCCTGTGACTTGTTGGTCCCTCGGTTTGTGGTCGCGGATGCCGGGACGGCGGCCCTGGAAGGTGGACTGCACGGACGGCTCTACGGCGAGCGACGTGGCGGTGGTGGTGACCTCGCTGTTTGGCCATGTGGATGGCGAGTAGTGAGCGGTGGGGGTACCTGGCATTGGTGGCGGCAACTCCCAAATCGTGGCTGGAGACCATTCTCGGAGTCCATGGGCGGTCTGTTTGTGCGGACGTTGTGCGAAGGTTTTTTTCGAGCGAAAGCTCTGCGCTCCGGCGCCAATGACGGCGAGGCCTGCGGGTATCATTTCCCTCTTGGGGGCGTTGTTGTGGCTACCTTCGTCGCGTTAGGGCTCCGGGTGAAAACCCTTGACCATCACGGTCTCGTCGTCGGCTACGTGATACGTCGTTACCCTCTAGGGGGCGTCGTCGTGGAGCCTTGCCTTTCGGGCTTGTCCTAGTGTCTTCGGTGGCAAGTTTGGTTCTCCATGTTTTTCTTTTTTCTATCTTTGATCTGCTTTGTAAGAGGTTCCCCTCACCACTATGTATCGGTTCGGCCGTTGTGCTTTATTTATATAGCGGGACGAAAGCCTGTTTCTTCATGTGGCCACAAAGAAACTGCCGCAACCCCAAGTCGTGCATCCCGAAAACCTAGCCGCCTCCCTTTTCTCACCAGGGCGCCGCTCCGCCGTTCCCTTGCCTTGCCGGTGATGCGGCTAAGCTAAGATGGATTCGGGATGCCGGATGGGCGGAGGTCTCTCGAAGATCCTTGACGGCGATTTGGTGCAGAACGGGGCGCCATAGAGCAAGAGAACGATGGAGGTTCAGGCTCCAACTCAGTTTCTCCTTTTTTTTTCTGCCAATATCCTTTTCGCAAAAAAAAAAGATTACTCTCTCCTTTTACCTTGACTTCACGTTTGTTAACCTTTTTTTCCAGGATCTTTGTGCATCCTTGCCCATTCTAGCCGTCGGCAGCTCATCGAGAGAGGGGATTTTTTGATCAGCTACGTGTCTGTACCACTGGCCGTGAAAGAAGAAAAAGTTTGCTCTTGTTTAGGCTGGCCCGCCCAACAATATCTCCGCCAGTGCTGTACCACCCACCAGATCGGAGAACCTAAGGATACGAGCGGTTCGTGGCATTTGTTTGCAGGGAGATAGCTTAAATGCAAACAGTAATCACATCTAAAGTGGCCTCTGAACTATACCACGACTCTGTTTGCATCAAACAGCTCTGCCACAGTTAAGGTCAGATTCACGGGCTTGAAAAGCCTATGTTACGATATATTGCCTGGCGAGTTACAGGGGTGTATCGCCACGGCTCCTTCACCAAGCTCGTCAGGATCCAGGCAGGGATGCCGCCGCCGGCCTGATCTCCCTCCTGCAGCTTCCTCTCCGAGCTCTGCGACCGGATCCGGCATCCCCTCGACGCCCTCTTCCCGCCCATCCGCCTGGCATGTAGGGGCTGGGTCATCTCCGACGGCGACGGCGCGCTCCGCGGCTGGTGCTGCTGCTTCCTCGAGGTCATGGTTGCGGGGCCGGGCTGCGCGCAGCAGCCCTTCTCCGTCGAGCAGTGGCTTCTCTCCAACGTCTCGCCCTTCCTCGTCTCCGCTCCTGCCGCCAAGGGGAACGATGCCAAGTCCGCCGCTCCCAGTGCTCCTGCCGTGACGGCGGCTTCCGCAGCGGGGCCCATGGACTGGGGCTTCGGGATGCCCCGTGCTCCTGCCGCGGCCGCTCTGGCGCCAGCTCCATCGACCTCTTCCGCCGCCGCGCTGGCCGCGGCTGTGCTGGCGTCCCGCAAGGCCGACCGTGCCGTTGGGGGTCGTTTGACTAGTCCTCGTCGCCGCCACAGGCAACCTTTGACCCCGCGTCCGAGCTCCCCTGTCGCGCCGGTGGTGACCCCGCGACCTAGCTCCCCTGTCGCGTCCTCTCCGCCATCGGTCCCTGCAGGTGGGAGGCTGGTCTGCCCCTCGGCTCCCTCGACGGTGGAGTCCGTCCCGGAGGTGCAGTGTGTTCATTCGACCTTGCAGGCCTCAAGTTCGTCAGGGCTGACCACCACCGGTGGCGCTGTTTCCGGCAAAGCTCGAGGGGCAGTCGATGGGTTCGTCAACGTGAAGATACTTGAGTTGGAGCCTCCTGTCCTTGGTCCATCTTCAGCGTCGGCTTGTGGAAGCCTCTCCGCGGCAGCTGCAGCTCTTGAGGCCGATGGAGGTTGGGTGCAGGTGGGTGGGCGGCGCCGCTACGGCCTCGTCCCTCCCCCTGAGTCGTCCAAGGAGGGTCTCGAGCGTCGCCTCGCATTCAAGCATTGGGCTCGAGGAAGGTGTTTTCGTTGCTTGGAGTATGGCCACCATGTCAGAGCATGTCGCGGGCCATTCAGATGCATTCGTTGTCGTGGCGCAGGTCACCGGGAGAGGTTCTCTCGTGCTCCCTCTCCGGTTGCTCATGATTGCTCTCCAGCCGCTCATGCTTGCTCTCCGGTCACTAGCGCTAGTGGCCAGCAACACCGCTCCCCGTTCGACCAGCCTTGTCCTCCGCCGGAGGTCGTTGGCCACTCGTCGTCGCCACCAAGGTACCCATCTGCGTGTTGCAAAGATTCTTTGGTCTCAACTTTTGAGTCGCAGGTTGCTCTGTTGCGCTTGGAGCTGCTTCAGAAGGTTGAGCTGCTTCGTTCGGAGATTCGAGATGCTCTAGCTGAGCTTCAGGTTGCGTTGCGTGTCTCTTCGCCGCCTCAGCTCCAGATTGTTTCCGCTGATGAGGGGGCTAAATGCTTCTTTGGGGATTTTCCCCCTCGTGGTCTGCATGAGACGTCGCCTGTCATCGCCGAGTTTGTGGCTCCGGTGGTGCAGGTCATGCCTGAGCGGCAGGAGCCTAGTGGGGAACCATCTACGGTGCTTCCTGTGGAGTTGGGCTCATTGGAGTCCATGGAGGGAGTTGTTGATGAGGAAGCTCCTGATCCTTTGGTGATGAAGTCCACCCAGGCTGTGTCGCCGTCTGTCCTTGAGAGTGTTGTCATCGCCGAGATGCCTGAGGTTTCTGAGACTCGTGTGTTGGCGCCTAGCTCCAAGGTTCTGTTGGGCAAAGAGGTTCCTGCTTTGCTTCTCGATTTGGAGGCGGCTCGCCCTGGATATGGCAAGGAGATTATTCGTGTCTTGATGGGGATTGCTTCAGATGCTGAAATCACGAAGGTGGAGAAGTCTCTCAGGAAGATGGGTAAGAAGCTTCGTGTTGCAAGGAAAGGTTCCGCTTCTTCATGATTGTTGTGACCTTTTGAGGTAGTCGTGTTGTCGGTTCGTGGTTTGGATAGGTTGGCGAGTTTGTGAGGTCGTGGTTGCTTTTGGCTGTTGCCTGCCGTAGGTGTTGGTCTTTGCGTTTGTGTGGGTGCCTTGTTGTGCTGCTGTTGTTTGTTGTATGGTTTTCGCCCGGTTTCTTCCATTAATAAACCGGGCACCTTTCTTCTTAATAAATCTAAGGCAAAGCTTTTGCCTTCGCTTCGGAAAAAAAAAAGCCTATGTTAATCTTTTTTTCAGAGAAAAGTCTAGGTTAGTCAGACCCATTGTAATACAATAGGATTTAGAATTTCTCCGGTGAACGATGTCACTAATAAGCACTTCGACAGATCGTGCATCGCCGTAGAAGGGCTGGACTCTCTTCATGTCGCGTCGCGCGCGCCGCGAGGCTCTGCTCTCCTCCCGCACGGAAGGACCCCGCGCACGCCACCGGACTTCAATTCCCCTCCCACGCGTGCACTTCTACACCAAAATTCCTCAACAAGCCTCACATCGCTCCACCCGCGCCGCTCCCTCTCGCAAATCCCCTGCTCCTCCCAGCCGCCTTTTTTTTGCGGGAAACAGTCGAAATTACAGCAAGGATTTTACAGAAAGGACCTCCATGAAGAACAAAAATACAACCAAGTCCCTCTGTAGAACAAAGCCACCAGCACAGAGCAGCACGCTCCGGCGACGCGCCGCCGCCGCATCTTCAACACCTTGGAAACGAAGATGACCCCAGGCGGACGGGAAGTTGCCGGTCCTCGAACTCCGGAGAGCCTCCATCCTGCGTTGCCGGTCGCCGTGCTCCCTTGCTGCACCACCAACTGCTTCGATTGAGCTCAGATCTGGATCCGCCGCAACGAACTCCAGAGCGGGGTACCTCGCACACGGCGACCACCGGGGGTCACGAGCACGAGGAAGGTGAAGCTCCACCATGGAACTGCGTCGAGCCCCATCGCCGAAGAGGATGAGCTTCACCTGCAAAACCCGATGCCGGCACGCCTCTAACTCCACGACGCCTCCGGCAGGGCACCCTACACATCCTACACTATGTACAGCTGGGAAGCGGGGTTCCCCCACCCTCCCGCCGCCGGAGCGGCCGGCGGAGGGAGGGGGAACCGACGATTCGCCGGCGGCGAGGTGGATCTGCGGGGGGGGGGGGGGGGAGAAAAAATCGCCTCTACTGTAGCGGTTTGAGGAGAAGCCCAAGGTTGCTTCTATGACACTCCTACGCTAGCGAACACCGCACGGCGGCCTGCCAGGACCCGGTGCTGTGCGACGCTTGCGGCCGCTCCGGCCACTGGGCCCGTGACTGCCGAACTCGCCGCGGCATCCTCGCCCCGCGCCTCCGCCCAAGGCGCTGCCAGCCCGCCCCTCCCCGCCCGACGCCGTCATGAACTTCCCTGGCATGCAGATGATCGGGGACTCCGCCACGCGAGGCATGGATTTCATGGGCGCCCCGGCGACGCGCCCGGAGGTGGACCACGTTCTAATGGCGACGTCCTTTGAGCTCGATACCGCGCGCCTTGACTGGGAGCGCTCGGCTGTCTTCGCCTGGGTTATCGACCCGCCGCCGGGCACGGACCGCCGCAGCGTCGAATCGGCTTTCAGGAGGGAGTTCAAGCTCAGCTCGTCACAGCTCTCGGTGAGCAAGCATTTCCCGGAGCCCTATTTGGTCAAGTTCAACTCGCCAAGCCTGCAGCAGGAGGTGCTGCGATCGCGCCACGTTCAAGCGTCACGGCCTTGAGGTCCACTACAGGCCATGGCGCAGCACCGCGCACTCCTACAACGCCGACCTGCACTTCCGCATCCACCTCGCCGTGGACGGCCTGGCGCCGTTCGCCTGGCGCCCGGACGTCGTGGAGCGCGTAGTGGGGCGCCGCTGCGCCATCCAGCGCCTCGACGACGGCTTCACGCTCATGGAGGACACGACCCACTTCGGGCTTTGGGCATGGACGGCTGATCCCCACCTCGTTCCTAAGGTTGTGTGGTGTACCTTCGCCAACAAAGCTCCCAGCGGCCTATCCTCGCTCATCCGCGTCTCCGAGGATCGCCCCGATCAATGGAAACAGGGCACAACGTTCCGCGTCGTGCTCCATATCGAGATGATTGAAGACTTCACGGGCGCGCCGGAGCTGGACGGCGGCTCGGACATCTCCGCGTTCCGGCCTTCCTCGCGCGTGCTGCCGGCCTGGAAGCTGGGCGTGATTGATGGTGGCGTCACGTGCGGCTCCTCTTCTGTCATGGAGGCTGCCATTCCCGTGCTTGGCCGTGATCGGTTGGATCGCCCGCGCCCTCGACGTTCCCCAAGAAGGCATCATGGTGTTGCGCATGCCGCTGGCAGCAGTCGCCGTGCAGGAAGCCGCTCAGCCCGCCACGATGCTGCTCAAGAGCGTCCCCGTGGTGGCACCAGCCGCAACCGTTCTCGGCACGGTCTGTGCTCGCCCGATGCGCCGCCACCACCACGATGTCTCGGACGAGGATGACGCGGGCAGGGACGGGGACAAGCACCGCCGCAGCCACTCGCGCCGGCCTAGCTCGGGCCGTCATCACCACGACGACTATCAGCAGGACGAACGCGTCCGCGAGCGCACTCCGCGTCGCCGTTCGCCGAGCCGCGGGCATGGTGGCCGTCGCCACCAGCGGTCATCTTCTCCGCCACCAAAACCGCAGCAGCCGTCGATCATCATCGCCCCCGCGCTGCACAACACGCCTACCTCGCCTCCCGTTGCCCTATCCATCGACGCGATCACGGCACAGCTCCACGACCCCATGTTGTTCGGCTTGTCGGACGCGCGCGCGTCAATGCCGGCATTCCTGGGCGTTCCTTCTCCCACCCCGACGCCACGCGCCCACGTTTCTTCGCCATTCGACTTGGTCTGCCGTGACTGGTTCACGGGCATCTCCTCCGCGCCGCCTGGCTTTACGTCGATGTCTTCGCGCCTTGTCGTGCCGGCTATCTCCTTCGCCTTGCCGGCAGCGACCCACGTTGTGGCGCTCGTGGACGAGATCACGGACACGCTGCTGGCTCACCCTGAGCTTAGCGCTTGGGAGGATGGCCCGGCTGGCTCGAGCAGGGAGGCTGCCGTCGAGCTGAGCAAGGACAAGACCATGCTCCTCCATGGTGACGGGAAGGAAGCCTGGGACGATGATGTCGAGGTCGTGGTGCCATCTTTGGTGCCGCGGGAGAACCTTGACAATGAGGACTCAGCCCACCTTGGGGCTGAAGAATCAGAGCTGATCATGGACAAGGAAATTGAGCTAGCGGCCATCGGGGACTTGCTTCAATCTGAAGATGCACACACTGAAGATGCTGACACGGTGACCTGCGTGGAGGACATGTTCGATCGGCCGGAGATGGAGCGACGCAGCAGCAGGCTGGCGGCAAAGCCGGACATTCCGGCCGTGGACAAGGTTATGCGCGTGCTGCATAAGAAGCTGGGAGTCAAGGTGGATGAGCTCCCGTTCGTGGAGGCCCGCAAGCAGTTCGCCGGCACTTTCAAGACAGAGATGAACTCCCCTGCCATGGGCGCCATCAACACCCTGTTGAAGTTCAACATGCCCTCTGTCATGGCGGCCGACGCGGCTCTCATTGAGATGGCTGGACCAGGAGGAGCTGAGCTTGCTTCCTCGACATCGGTGGTGCTTGACATAAGCACTTGATCCTGCTTCGTTGCCCATCTCACGTCGTTTTCCTTCAGGGATGCATCATTCGGCCAATTGGGGGTGGGCTTGTCACCCCCTACCTCGCACTACATCCACGCTGCACTCCACGTTTGCGCCTCTTCGTTTATAAAGACATCGAGTTTAAAGACTACATGACTCTGCGAAGCAATTCCTCGCATCGGCCTTCGGCACTCCCTCGCGAAGCAATTTTTCGCCAATCGTCATCCGCTCACCCACAACGCCAAGTTTGCGGACTGATGAAATCCCATCCCATTTGATGTTGAGCATTCTTCTGGACATTCTCTGTTGGAACGTCAGGGGCCTAAATGATCAGGCTAGAAAGGATGTGGTGCATGCCCTTCTAGCTCACACTTCTTGCCACATCCCTTGCATTCAAGAGACCAAGCTAGATGACTGCGGGATACATTGGTGGCTATCGCCTTCGCTCCTTCGCTCATCGTCCTGCCAATGGCACAAAGGGTGGAATTCTCCTTCTGTGGAACGACGACTACGTGGACATGACCAATATTGTCATTGGCACACATCTCATCTCCGCGGATGTTCTGATCCAAGCATGTGGAACTTCCTTCAAGATAACGACCGTGTATGGTCCTAGCATCGACGCCGAAAAAAGGGATTTTCTTGACAAAGCCATTGCCGCGGCGCCAACTGATGATACCAAGTGGCTAATTCTGGGGGACTTTAATCTTATCTACCAAGCCGCGAACAAGAGCAATGGAAACCTTAATCTTCGACTCATGGGTCAATTTCGGCAGGCCCTCAACACTTGTCAGGTCAAAGAGATCAAATTGCAGAACAGGAAGTTCACCTGGAGCAATGAACGTGACGATGCTACCTAGGTCAGGCTAGACAGGGCTTTCTGCAATGCAAGTTGGGACGTCGCTTTTGACAATCACACTCTGAATGCCCTATCTTCATCTCTGTCGGATCACTGTCCCCTTCTTCTGTCGAACCAAGGGGGGCCGAGGAAAACGAACTCTTTCGGTTCGAGAATTTCTGGACTAAGATGCCGGGGTTTGCTGAATGTGTCGCTGCCGCTTGGGCGGGCCTACGTCTCACACGCAGCCGGTTCACATTCTAAGCCACAAACTCAAGCTCACCACAAGAAAGCTGCGCATCTGGAGCAAGAGCTTGTTTTCAAACTACAAGCAGCAGCTTATCATGGCTTTGGAAGTGATCCTCCAACTGGACATCGCTCAGGAAAACCGTTCCCTTTCGGAGGATGAGAAAACTCTTCGCAACAATCTCAAGTGGAGAGTTTTAGGGCTCGCAGTGCTCGAGCGGTTGCAGCGTCGGCAGGCATCTCGAATCATGTTTCTCCGGGAAGGCGATGGTAACACAAAGTTCTTTCACCTACGGGTGAACTCAAGACGCCGAAAAAACAACATCCAAAGGCTGAAGCGCAATGGTGGTTGGGTAGTGGGCCACGAGGAAAAGGAAAATCATATGCATGAGCACTTCACTAACGTGTTGGGACACCCTCCGCTGCGCCCCCTTGACTTCAACTGGGATGTCATTGACCCCAATGTCGAGGAGCTGGAAGACCTTGCTCTTCCCTTCTCCGAGGCCAAAATAAAGTGCCATTGATGATATGCCTTCAGACAAATCCCCGGGCCCGGATGGATTCACTATCAATTTCCTTCGCTCTTGATGGACAATTATCAAGGATGATCTCATGAAGGTGATTGACGCCTTTTCCGAGCTCTCGATCAACAACTTCAATATAATCAACCGACATGCATAGCCCTCCTACCTAAAAAAGAAGGGGCGGACAATATCTCGGATTATCGGCCGATTAGCCTCATTCACGTCGTCCCCAAGATCATTGCGAAGTCCATGGCTCTCCGTCTGCACCCCAAGATGAACGACATTATTTCCAGCAACCAAAGCGCTTTCATCAAGTCGAGAAGTATTCATGACAACTTCATGTATGTCAGAAACGTCGCTCGCAGGCTCCACAGGAACCGCACGCCTACGATGCTTATCAAGCTGGACATCGCCAAAGCTTTTGACTCCGTCCGCTGGGACTATATTTTGGACCTCATGCAGCGCAGGGGATTCCCGCCTAGATGGCGCGCCTGGGCATCTCTCATTTTTTCGACATCCACTTCACGCGTTCTGCTCAATGGGACCCCTGGCAAGATGATTATGCATGGTCGCAGGCTGAGGCAGGGCGACCCGCTATCCCCTTTGTTATTTGACCCGGCAATTGACCCCCTGCCAAAGATCCTTGAGATTGCCACCAACTCGGGTTTGCGTCGTCCGCTGCCTGGCAACTTCATTAAGTCAAGGATTTCTCTCTATGCTGACGACGTTGCGATCTTCATCGCACCTGATGCTCAAGATATCACCAACCTCGCTGCAGTACTTCAAAATTTTGGTGAGGTCACTGGGCTGGTTACCAATGTGGACAAGAGTTTGGTTGCCCCAATTCGATGCGCTGACATCGACCTCGGCGTTATTCTGCAAACCTTTCCGGCAACGCTCACACATTTCCCCCTGAAGTACCTGGGCATCCCTCTCTCGTCGGGGAGACTGCGTCGCGTTGACCTGCAGCCTTACATTGATAAAGCCGCGTCGAAGCTTATGCCTTGGAAGGCCAAGTTCCTGAATCGAGCCGGATGCGCCGAGTTGGTTAAATCGGTGCTTTCCTCCATGCCGATATTCCTCCTCACAACGATCAAGGTTGACAAGTCCACTATCAAAGCTTTCGACAAAATCCGACACGACATGTTATGGGCGTGCAGTGCTTCGGTTAGTGGCGGAAAGTGCAAGGTGGCATGGGCCAAAGTTTGTCGACCGAAAAATTATGGGGGGTTTGGGGATACTGGACCTGGACAAATTTGCTCGAGCTCTGCGTCTGAGGTGGATGTGGTACAAATGGGTGGCTCCGGACAAATCCTGGGTGGGATTGGAAATGCCTAATGATCGGCAGGATCGGGACCTGTTCAACGCTGCAACTAAGGTCACCATTGGTAATGGCAAGAAAGCTTCCCTCTGGTCCTCCAGCTGGCTTAACGGGGCCTCTCCAAAGTCCCTAGCGCCACTGATCTTTGCGGTCTCCAAGCGGAAGAACAAGACTGTTCATGATGCTCTGCGTGGCCTCTCCTGGGTTAGGGACATCCCGTCCAAAACTTCACTGTCGACCACTTCGCGCAATTCGTCCATCTTTGGGAGCTGCTCCAGGGAATCACTCTGGACCCTGAGGCCATTGACTCGATCACCTGGTCCCTCGCTGCGAATGGATGCTACTCGGCGAAATCTGCATACAAGGCCCGGTTTAGGGGGTCGATCCCCTTCTCTTTCGACAAGCTGGTGTGGAAAACTTGGGCTCCACCCAAATGTCGTTTCTGCACCTGGCTCGTCGTACAGAACCGGCTTTGGACTTCGGATCCTCTGGCCATTCGAGGGTGGCCCCACAGCTCTGTGTGCCAGCTTTGCCAGTGCCAGCCGGAAACGTCTCACCACATTCTCTTTGAATGTCGGTACGCTAGGCGCATCTGGCAGGCGGCGGCTCCCTGAATCTCCTGCCCTGACCTGCTTCAGGCTTTGGGTTCTGGGAGGCCCACAGTTCTACACTATTGGCAAGCTGTCACCAACATCCCCACCAACCATCCTAAAGGTCTCAGAACGGCCGTGGTTCTCATCACGTGGGAGATCTGGAAGGAGCGGAACGCTAGGGTCTTCTACAGTAAATTCGTCGCTCCGATGACACTTCTCCAAAAGATCAAGGACAGGGGAAAGACTGGATCTTGGCTGGCGCTAGGCATTTTGCTGAGATTATCGCTTAAGTTGTTTTTAATGGCCTGAATGGCCTTTTTTTCCTTTGGCCTCGGCCACCGCCTGTTTGTACCTTCTATATTAATATAAAAGGCAAAGTTTTTGCCCGTTTCAAAAAATGTTCACTCACTTTTAGTATGTATCAGACAATATGTGTAACACCTAAAACATCTTATATTAAAAAAGGAGAGAGTACATGTTAAAAAATTATTGTGCAATGTGTATAATCGAATGAGTACCTGACGGCTTCCAAGAAAACCAAGAATGTCAGGAGTCCGAACTCCTCTGGGCTAAACGCTGTCGGGTAGCCGCCGAGCAGGACGACGGTCGCCCACGTGAACGCCAGCGTGCCCACCGCGTTGCCCACCCGCTCCAACGACGCGACCAAGTGCACGAAGCGGTTCAGCAGCTTCTCCGGCGCCGCCGCCTTGCCTTCCCTGACGCCGCAAGCTGCGGACGTCACCTCGATGCGGTGCTCTCCGCCGCCGGCTGTGCTGCTGGCCATCGCTTCGCCGGAGGAGTGAAGAAGCTTCGCGTCACGTACGCGGCCTTTGACCATTGCATCTATCCGCGGCGGATTTGTAGTGAAGTACACAACCGCTTGTGCAATGGCCGGCCACTTTGGGTTCTTAATTGTATATCATTTGCCGGAGCAGGCCGGCAGGCTTGTCCACATAACTTCTGCATGCCATTGGCTCGAGACGGAATGAACGATGGCTGGGGCTATACTATTATTTTCGTTTCGAGCTCGATCGTGTACAACTATCACCAGCCAAAATGAGTGAGGATATCTAGGCCTACCATGGTATAATGTCGGCACAAGTGAACCACAATGTTCTATTTTGACCTCTCGTATGTCCGTGGACATGTCCTAACTGTTTTTGCACTTGTCCATTTTAGACCCTCATTTTTACCCCTTTTATCATTGTGTCCAGCTATGTCCCTAAAATTGTTCACTCACGTGCATTTGCATGTGATTGGTGGAAAAATAGATATGAACGAAAGAAACAAAGAAAATAGAAAAGATTATCGACAGTGGGTAGTCGGGTAGTGCAAACACACCCGGACAACCTCGTACTTATCCCAGTATGAGAGGTGGCAGACAGTTAGGATGTTGAACTAAAGGCTGACGAACAGTTTCAATTAAGCATGGACGATTTTACTGTAGCAATGTCGATGCAGTTTCAGTTACCAGTGCTAGTCGAGTTAGCTGAATAAGTGTTCAGTTCTCGAGCCTGTTCGTGAGCTGATCGTGTAGTCAGTAGGTGTGTGCGTCATCGGATGGCACGGCAGCTATGCATGCGCTACTGCTTACTCTAGGCGGTGATCGAGTGATCGTGGGTTGGCACGATCTGTTGCTTCGGGAGTAGCTGTTAGTTGATTTCAGTTATAAATAACAGACTCAAACGAAAATATGCAAGCTTTACGCAGCACAAAACTCTCTCGTTTAGCTTACGACTGACGTAGGATACATAGGGACAAAATGGGAGAGGGGGTTGGGTAGACTATTTTATTCTCTTTTCTGTCTGCCTACACAAATAGGGAGAAATTGGGGTGACCTGTTGGAAATGCTCTTACGGGGTGACAGTGTCCTATCTCGTGTGACACGCTCACTCACCCGGTGAGCGCTAGGCCTGCGTCTTCTATTATTGCTCTTCCTCCCCCAATCCCCTCTCCCTCTCCTTCTTTCCTTGACCAATCTCGTCACACCACCCATGCACACTCTGCATTAGCCACCAGCTCGCCGAAGGTGGAGACGGCAATGCCACGGCGGAGAGGGAGAATGGACGAGCCGTCAACCGAGCACTATACTTGGGATGGGGTGCAGACTCACCGGTGCAGGAGATTAAGTTGCACATTTGGGTAATAGAGGGAGTGTTGCGGTGGAGGTGAAACGGTAGAGGCGGCAATTTGAGAAGGGCAGGGTGGCGAGGAGGTTAGGCAAGGGGATGAATGATGACTGTTGGACAGAGGTGTGGTGGTCACGTTCTTCGTCCTCCCTCTCCTCCTCCTCCTCCCCCTCCACTAGTACAGAACTATACTAAGAACAACCCACATGCCAATGACAACAGAGAAGGAAACTAGGAGCGTGGAGGAGCCCTGGACTTGGGGGAGGGGGGTCGGGCTTGCCGATTTTAGGAACGTGGTGCTGCGAAGAGGTTAGGTCGATGTCGGTGACAGGGTATGGCTGATGTGGGTGAGACGGACACTAGTAGGGAAAAACTTATAGAGTCCTGCTTATTAGTAGCGTGCGGTAAATGGGGCACGCTACTACTAAGAGCAAGTAGCGTGCGTGTAGGCTCGCACGCTACTACTACAAACTAGTAGTAGCGTGCCCTTCTGCACCGCGCGCTACGGCGCGCTACTAGTAACTTATGGCGAGACCATCCCCTATCCAGAAAGTACTAGTAGCGTGCTCTTTGGACGCGCATGATATTAGTACGCAAATACTAGTAGCGTGCACCTGAAACCGCCCGCTACTAGTACTTTCTGGTAGGGCGTGCCTCGGGTTCGATTTACTGGTAGCGTGCGCGCTAGACCGCGCGCTACTACTAGGGTCAAGTGTTCGACATTGCTCGGTTTCTAGTAGCGTGCTATCCGGACCGCTCGCTACTACTAGTAAAAAAGCTAGCCGACCACTCACCCACCCTATCCTAACCACATAGACACACAAGTAAAAAAAAAACCACACCCACGCACACGGGAGAAATCCCCTCGTCCCTCTCTCTCCTCCTCCCGACCCACACGAGAAAATGACAAAAAACCACCACAGTTACACACAAGACGACGATGAACCACCACCTTAGGATTTTGTGACACATAAATACCACTATTGGGGCTAGGTCGTGACGTGGAGCACTGATCACCTATGTTTAGCGTTTTGACAGGATTTCTGGCAGGTGGGACCCGCTGTCAGTGCACACGTGGCAAAAAAAAAAAGCAAGTCGCCTCCTCCTCCGGCTCCGAGCCCGCCGCCCCTAACCCCGACTACATCCGCGGCGTTCCTCCGTCAGCTTGGCTTCCGCTCCACACGCTCCGATGCTTCGCTGTTCGTCTATCGCTAGGGTGACGACACTGCTTACCTGCTGCTCTACGTCGACGACATCATCCTGACAGCATGCACCACCGACCTTCTTCGACAGCTCACCGACCGCCTTCGTGTCGAGTTCGCTCTTAAGGACTTGGGTCCTCTCCACTATTTTCTCGGCATCGAGGTGGTGCGTCGTCCGACCGGCTTCTTCCTCCATCAGCGGAAGTATGCACATGAGCTTCTTGAGCGCGCTGGAATGCTTAACTGCAAACCCGCGTCTACCCCCATCGACACGAAGGCCAAGCTGTCCGTGACAGATGGTTCTCCGGCTTCGGATGCGCCACGCTGCCGCTCCATCGTGGGTGCCTTGCAGTATCTCACTCTTACCCAACCGGAGCTGCAGCATGCTGTCCAGCAGGTGTGCCTCTATATGCACGCTCCTTGCGACACTCATTGGACTTCGGTGAAGCGGATCCTTCGCTACATCCGCGCCACCATGGACCTCGGCCTCTCGTTACATGCCTCCACCGCCATGGAGATCGTCGCCTACACAGATCCTGATTGGGCCGGCTGCCCTGACACGCGGCGCTCCACTTCGGGGTACTGTATTTATCTCGGACCTTCACTCATCTCGTGGTCATCTAAGCGGCAGCCCACGGTCTCTTGCTCGAGTGCTGAAGCGGAGTATCATGTCGTCGCTAACGTGGTTGCCGAGTGCTCATGGCTACGACAGCTACTCCAGGAGCTCTCATGTCCTGTCGACAAGGCCATAGTGGTGTACTGTGACAACGTCTCCGCCGTCTACCTCTCCGCGAATCTGGTTCATCATCGCCGCACCAAGCATATCGAGCTGGACATACACTTTGTTTGGGAACAGGTGGCTCTTGGTCACGTACGTGTGCTACACGTACCCACCTCCCAACAGTTTGCGGACATCGTGACGAAGGCTTACCTACGGCTCCCTTCGAGGAGTTTCGTTCCAGTCTTTGCGTCGGCACTGGCGACGCTTCGACTGCGGGGGGTGTTGAGAAATATTGTACGTGTACATAACCTGTATGACAAGTCTGCCTCTTGTACCCATGTATACGTGCGTTTACACCCGATCAATACATCGAGAGTTACATCCTATTCTTCTACATGTGTGACGTGTTCGGAAACTACACAAATAAATGTTACCGTTTCTTTCATGTACCACGATGAATTGACCTATCAATAACATTTCAGAACCGACCTACTTTGATAATTCACTAGAGCTAGCTGCAATAAAAGACAAAACCTCAAGTTTTATTCAGCACAAGCTGAAAGATGTACCAGGCATTCGGACAGGGAAAACTGAAGGCAAATGTGTCATCAATAAAATAGTTACATCGTTACAATAGCGCTCTGTCAATCTTCGCCACTTAACCACGCGTTTGGTGGCCAGTGCCCTTTTTTTTTTGAAACGAGTCAAAAGACTTGCCATTATATTAATTAAGGAGAAGTTCTACAGGTGTTACAAACCCGGCGAAGGCAAGGCCTTGCCAACATAAAAAAGTCTACTCTCGCAACATCAAACTACTCAAGGCCTTAGCCCCCGCAAACGTCCACAAACGAGCCTCCTCCTTAATCTTGTTCACCACCGACTCAAGAGTGGAGAACTTGTTGCGGAAGACGCGGGCGTTTCTCTCGTTCCAAAGCTCCCAAGAGATGAGCATTGCCAAAGAGGCAAGGGCTTTGCGATGTTGAGATCTTCCGCAAATCACGCTAGACCACCATTCCTTCACACTAGTGAGGGAGCTCCAAGCCGGAGGAAAGATACCATGAATGTCCAACCAAGTCTTCACCGAAGACCAAACTCTAGTCGAGAAGCGACATTGGAAGAGGAGGTGCGCCGCCGTCTCTTGTGTTTGGTCACAAAGTTTGCACCTCCGACAATTGTCCCAACCTCGACGCTTCAAACGATCCGCCGTCCAAATCCTATTTTGGAGAACCAACCAAGCAAAGATCTTGCACTTGGGTGGCGCCAGTGCCCATTTTTCATCCTGGATGCTTTTGCCGGTGGGCCGAAAGATTGAACTGTTGACGCACGTTGACGCACATTGAAACCGAAAAACATGTAGATCTAACGTCCATGTCATACTAAGCAGAGAAATGATCTACAGATTTATGAGGCCTATGAGGCATAAGAGGTTAGAGATCAACTTACCGCCATTGACGTCGAGGACAACAGAATGACGTGAGGTCGTCGATGCCAATGAAAATTCTGCCTTGCAAAAGGAAGGAGAGGAGATGTCCAGCCTTCGTCTCCCGCCAAAGACGGTCATTGTGGTGTTCTCGATGTGTCGGCGGAAGAAAAAACGCCGACAGAAAGAGGATAGGAGACAAGCGAGTGAAGTGAGTGGAATGGAAGAGGAGAGTAAACCAAACACACCCTAAGTGGTGAGCGAAATAAATGGAGTGTACTGTTGAAGGGACGCGGCGTCTCTCGCGTGTTCCCCATGTGTCACACTTTCTCTACCAGACGCTAGCTCAACGGAAACCGATGATTCAGCTGTTCCAACGGGCATAGTTTTTGCGATGCCTCTTACAATTGGCGGCGCTGTCCCGAGACCTCATGCTGATATCCAAACCTCAGAACTTTACATATGGCGGACCTGATCTGGCGGGCCACCAAAAAGGACCCTAAAATGGGAACGTGGTCCCGATGAGGTCTCGCGACCTGGTAGGCGACTCTGGCGACGGCGGGCGTACGGCGCGTCTGGCCGGCCGCTTCTGGGATATTTCGTCGGAGAGCTCGGAGGAGGATGAGGCCCCGGCGTCTCCGATCTCCTTTGCGAGATCCTACCGGTGTCGGACACCGGAAGAGAAGCCTCGACGGGATCTTCGCAAGGAGAGAAAGAAGAAGGCAAACAAGCGCAGCCTGGTGGCTTGGGTGGCGACGGAACTCACTATCTCATCCGATTCACAGGTATGCGCTAACGATAGATCTTCGGCGAGCTGTATTGCAGGTACCCCGGCGACCAAGATCCCGGTGCTACAGCCCACGACGTTCACATTAGATGATGTCTTCGACGCTGCCGATTGGACGGTAGTACATCGAAAGAAGAAGAAGAAGACGATGGTGGTCTCGGCTATGGCAACAGTTCTTCGTCGTCTAGGCCAAGACGATCGCCGGCGACGAACGGCGGGCCAAGACGATTGCCGGCGACGAGCGGCGGTGTGAGACCGGAAAAGGCGGATCACGATCCGATCAATATTTCAAATTCAAAATATCGTTTACCATCGCCGCATCCTGGGCACAAGGCCCAAGCTGGACCGGTCGGGAGTATACAACTAGGGCTCGGGCACAAGGCCCTACCGAGTTGCGTCTCAACGATCGTACAAACAATGGGCACAAGGCCCAGGTTGGCTAATAAAGCAGGGGTTCTAGGTTTACGTCGTCTGCATCCAGAGAACTATCCCTCTCTGCGTGTTCTCCTGCCAGCGCCGCAGGGTACCTCTGCGTCGGACCTCATGGCGGGAAGGGGTGCGTCGGGCGGGGGCTATCCTCCCAATGGAGGAGACAACTACGGCAATTAGAATACCGGAGGACAAGGCTTCCGGCGTGGAGGTTTCAATGGTGGCCGTGATGGCCGTGGGTTTGCAAGTGATGGTGTGCAGGATAGGCAGATGGGCAGGTTTGGCAATGGCGTTCAGGGTTCACAAGGGTACCCGCAGCAGAATTTCAGGGCGTCGGGACCAAGCAACTATGAGTATGGACAGGGCAGTGGAGCCAGGCAACCTGATCGCAGGACAAACCATGATCAGCAAGGGGAATTCAGAGGTAATTTTGGCAATTATAATGAAGGTTTTTATGAGAGAAGCAATAGAAACTTCCAGGGAAACATGAACTACAACAACAATCAGAGGTATAGAAATAATCATGGTAACTTTGGGACCGTAGGACAAGGCCGTGACGGTGCTCATGGGAGGGGCCGCGTCAATAACCTGGGCGGAAGAGTTCCTCCTAGAGGGCAAGCTGACACCAATAGTAATGCAAGTATGGAGCTAGAACAGCAGGGGGATGCGACGGCACAAGTCGCTGTCTATAAACCCAAAGAAGCAAACAAGACTGATCCACAAACAAAGCTTCCAGAGGCTGCTAATGTTGTTGTGCCATTACCGCATGCAAAACCTAAGAATAAACAGGACAAATGTTTCCGATGTGGGTTTACAGGACACATTGGAACAGACTGCACAACAATTCTTTGTGTCTTTTGTGATTCGGCCTTGCATGGTGATGATGCTTACCCTTTGCCAAAGATGAAGAAACCTACATCGACTTTATATGGGATGGCCAGGGAGTGTCTTATGTACTTCAAGATTGACAAGTCAGATAATCTGCGTCTGAAGAATGAGAGTGGAAAAGTGGGGAGGATTAGAGTCTCAGGTGGGAAACTATCGGCTCCTCAAGTCTTGAAAGAGCTTGACTGGTTGGTTCCAGGTGATCACGCGTGGGAGATTTATCCTGCAGGAGATACAGATTTCAGAGTGGTTTTCCCAACCAAAGCTGATTTATCCAGGCTAAAGAGGATTAAATGTATTGAGGTGGAAGGGACAGAAATTTCTTTGCATTTTGAGGACTGGAATTCCAAGTTGTTTGACAAATGGGGTTTATATGACATTTGGGTGCGCATCTCTGGCTGCCCTGAAACTCTTTGCCGAGATTACTTGGCCCTCTTTGCGGTTGGCTCGTTGATTGGAGAGGCTAAGGAAATTGACATGAGGTTCACTCGGGAGCATGGCATTGTGAGGGCACGAATTGATTGTGCTAATCCAGAAGGGATACCACGATCGGTTGATTTTTCTTACGAGGGGGAAGGGTATGGTGTTTTCTTCGACATTGAGGCCGGGGATGGCTCCGTGGTAGCTGCTGGGGACTTTGTAATGCATGATCCGAGTACAAAGGTGGAAACAGCAGCAAAGACAAAGAAATTCAAGGACAAAGGAAGTTGCAGGAAGAGGATCTGGGTGATGGCCGTGATGCAACTAAGAAGGCAGACGAGAAGGAAAATAAATCACAAGATATGGAGACGGATGAAAAGTCTTCCGAACCCAAAGATCATATTCAGTTTGGGACTATCCCTTCTCCATCTCGTCTACCTCTCCACATGGTTGATGCTGTCCAGTTTGAACAAACACTTATTCAGTGTGGTTCAGTGGATTTCTCTCCATCTCCAAATGTGAAGGCTGTCCGTACT
Source organism: Poa pratensis (assembly GCA_947311845.1). Taxonomy (NCBI): domain Eukaryota; kingdom Viridiplantae; phylum Streptophyta; class Magnoliopsida; order Poales; family Poaceae; genus Poa; species Poa pratensis. The sequence continues at coordinate 23,303,025 of CAMZMU010000102.1, read as the reverse complement.
TGTGTTTCTGCACCGAGACGGCTCTGGAGTGACAGGGTGGAGGACGACGAAGAGAGCTTACCTTCACCCTTGGCTGCGTCGGTTCCTACACAGCTTCGTCCGAAACCACATCATAACACGCAACACCGGTCTATTGTGGCACAGAATTCAGCTCTCGCTGCCCCGGCAACACGTGGTGGGCTGAAACATGCACAAACTCGATCGTCGTCTCCTATTTTTGCACCAATGTCTACCACGCCTGAGGCTAGCTCGGTATCTTCTCAGAGTAATGGTACTTATGATGAACGCATGATGCGGGCTGAGGAGCAGAAGATGGCAGGTCTGATGGGTTCGCCGGAGGACGGCACTTTAACTCCTATGTCGCCTGTTCTGTCACCAAGGAGTGAAGCCGGGGATGGGTCTGTTGTTTCATCACATACTCCAGTTGGGAACTCTTACCGTGGCTCAGATTCTACATCTCGGCAAGGGACAGGAGTGTTCTTAGGTGGAAGATTTTCTCGGGAGGAAATCATTGCTTACGGTGGTATTTCGGAGGCTCGGGGCAAGGAGGTGCGTACAAGTGCGCGTGTTCGTGCTCAAGCTGATGCTGATGATACGCAATTGGCCAGGGCCCAAAAGAGGGCTCAGGAGCGTGATGATTTCGGGACTTCAGGTACTTCATCCGTTTCTAAATTTACAGTTGCTTCTTTTTCGGATGATGTTTTTATTGCTAGAGCTTCGAGCTTGGGGGTGTCGTTGGGGGCGTCTCCTAATAAAATTTTGTCATCTATAGCCAACATTAAAGAAATGGATTTAAACCGCACTTTAGTTATGCTTAAGAAGAAAGAGGAAGAAACAAAACACCAAGATTCATCGTCGGGTAAGAGGGTTATCGATGAAGCACTAGAGTTGAGTACTGATTTGGCGGAAACGGATTTTTCGGACTCTGAAGGTCACAAGGACCTTGACTCCACGGTAATTAAGAAAAAAAGAGTCTATACCAAAAATAATTATGACCGTTCTTCGGTTAGACGTAGCATTCGTTTAAAACTGAAATCTATATAATGGTGAAAGGTAGCTTTTGGAATAGTGGGGGGTTTAGGGATACAGCAAAACACATGGTGGTTTCGGACACAATTAAGGAATTCAAACTTGACTTCTTTGCTATCCTAGAAACTGGTAGAGATAATTTTAGTGCACCTTTCCTAAGGAACTTGGCAGGGGGTTTTGATTACGTTTGGTACTGTTTACCTCCACAAGGGAGGTCAGGAGGGATTCTAGTTGGTTTCAATGCACAAACAATAAAGGTTAAAGATATTACTCCTGGAGATAGATGTGTCAAGTTTCATCTAGTCTCTCGTTTTGATAACTTCGAATGGGTCATGGTGGCTGTTTATGGGGCGGCTCAAGATGCACAAAAGAGCGATTTTTGGCCGAGCTAGTTCGGATATGTGAAGTGGAAACGTTACCAATTTTAGTGGGGGGTGATTTCAATATAATTAGGAGACAAAGTGAAAAAATAACGACAATTATAATGACAGGTGGCCTTTCATTTTCAATGCAATCATCGAAAGCCTTGACCTAAGAGAAATAGATCTCTCAGGTAGGCAATACACTTGGGCAAACCGCAGACCTAATCCTACATATGAAAAATTAGATAGAATACTGGCAAGTGTGCCCTGGGAACAGAAATTCCCGTTGGTGAGTGTTAGAGCTCTAACTAGGGCGGGTTCAGATCACACACCTCTGCTTATTGACTCAGGGGAACAAGCTCACCTGGGAAATAAAACACATTTTTCTTTCGAGCTCTCTTGGCTAAAGAAAGAGGGTTTTACCGAGATGGTAGCCAAAGAATGGAATGCGGTTTCGGTTGGTAATTCACCAATGGAGATATGGCAAAACAAGATTCGCCATCTCCGTGCTTTTCTTCGAGGATGGGCAAGAAATATTAGCGGAGTCTATAAAAAAGAGAAAGAAAGACTTCTCAGTCTTATTGATCTTCTAGATGTTAAGGCCGAAACCATACAGCTAAATGATAGTGAAAGGGAGACCCTAAGGAAAGCAAACCATGAATTAGCCCTTCTAAGAAGAGATGAAGAGGCTAAGTGGGCACAACGAGCTAAAGTTAAACACATTCAGGAAGGGGGTGATAATACTAAGTATTTTCATTTAATTGCAAATGGGAAACATAGACGGAAACGAATCTTTCAGCTAGAGCAAGAGGAGGGTACTATAATAGGGCAAGAAAATATTAAGAATTATATAACGACCTTCTATAAGAAACTTTTTGGAAACTCGGTTCAGCATTCGGTAACACTAGTGGAGACTCGAACTGCTGATATTCCTCAAATTTCGAGTGAGGAAAACTCTATTCTTATAGCCGACTTTACAGAAAAGGAGGTGTATGATGCGATCATGCAAATGGAGAAGAACAAAGCACCTGGACCAGATGGGTTCCCCGCTGAGTTCTATCAAAAATTCTGGGGTACTATTAAATTTGACGTAATGAACTTGTTTAAAGCCTTTCAGACTGGTGACCTACCTTTATTCCAACTTAATTACGGTAATATTATTCTACTGCCAAAGAAAGAAAATGCAGTTCAGATTCAACAGTACCGACCTATTTGCCTACTCAATGTTAGTTTTAAAATTTTCACCAAGGTGGGAACAAATAGAATTACTGAAGTGGCACATAAGGTGATTAGACCAACACAGACTGCTTTTATGCCCGGCAGGCATATTCTTGAGGGTGTGCTAATTCTACACGAGACGATCCATGAACTTCATCGAAAGAAAATGGATGGGGTATTACTAAAAATCGACTTTGAGAAAGCATACGATAAAGTTCAGTGGCCTTTTTTACAACAAGTCTTGCGTATGAAAGGGTTTGATCCTAAATGGTGTAAATGGATAGAAAATTTTGTTAGCCGAGGGAGTGTGGGTATCAAAGTAAATGATGATCTAGGTCATTATTTTCAAACACAAAAAGGTTTAAGACAGGGTGATCCTTTGTCACCGATTCTTTTCAATATTGTAGCTGACATGCTGGCTGTTATGATTATGAGAGCCAAGGAGGATGGTCAAGTAGATGGACTGATACCTCACCTAGTAGATGGGGGGGTATCGATTCTTCAGTACGCCGATGACACAATTTTGTTATGGAACACGATCTAGAAAAGGCACTTAACATGAAACTTATCCTATGTATCTTTGAACAATTATCCGGCTTGAAAATTAATTTTCACAAGAGCGAGATCTTCTGTTTCGGAAAAGCGAAGGAAGTTGAAGAACAGTATAGGTTGCTTTTCGGTTGCGAATCTGGGTCATACCCTTTCAAGTATTTGGGTATCCCGATTCATTACCGAAGATTGAAAAATAGTGAATGGAAAATGATAGAAGGTCGTTTTGAGAAAAAACTGGCAAGTTGGGCGGGTAAATTATTATCATATGGTGATCGGCTCATTCTGATTAATTCGGTTCTAACAAGCCTGCCTATGTTTATGCTATCTTTCTTTGAAGTGCCTATAGGGGTTCGGAAGAGACTAGATTATTTTAGGTCGAGGTTCTTTTGGCAAAGCGATGGTCATAAACGAAAATATAGACTCACTAAATGGAACTTAATGTGCAGACCAAAAGATCAAGGGGGCTTGGGGATAGAGGTACTAGAGATTAAAAATAAAGCCTTACTCAGTAAATGGTTGTTTAAAATTTTGTCTGAAGATGGTGGGGTTTGGCATGAGCTAATTCATAATAAATATTTACATTCCAAATCATTGTCCCAAGTACAGAGTAAACCCAATGACTCACCCTTTTGGAAGGGATTAATGAAAGTCAAAGATGATTTTTTTTAACGCGGTTCTTTTGAGGTAGGGAACGGAGAGTCAACTAGGTTCTGGGAAGATACCTGGCTCGGGGACAAGCCCTTGCTAATCAATATCCCGCCCTTTATAATTTGGTATACCGGAAACAAGTTACGGTGGCTGATGTTCTATCTCAGGCGCCTCCTCCAAACTTAGGTTTCAGGAGGGCGTTGACGGGGGATAAATGGACGAAATGGCTGCATTTGGTACATCGTCTTATGCAAATCAATCTTACGAATCAGCATGACGTGTTTAAGTGGGGGCTCACCAATACTGGTGTTTTTACGGTGAAATCTTTGTATTTAGATTTCATGAGTGATCATACAAGATTTCTTCGTAAATTTATATGGAAAATGAAAGTACCTCTAAAAATCAAGATTTTTATGTGGTTCTTGTATCGTAAGGTCATTCTCACAAAGGATAATTTAGCTAAACGAAATTGGGATGGATGCAAAAAATGTTGCTTTTGTGATCAAGATGAAACAATTCAACATTTATTCTTTTCTTGCCCACTTGCAAAAATGACATGGCGCACTGTACATATGGCTTTTAATATTAAGCCACCGAATGACGTACGACACTTGTTTGGTAATTGGTTGAAAGGAGTATCTAAAACAGAGAAGGTTCAAATCCGAGTTGGTGTTTGTGCATTGCTTTGGGCCTTGTGGAACATCCGCAATGACTATATTTTTAACAGAGCAAAGAAAACTACTTTTATGCAGGTTATCCCGATGGCTACTCATTGGATCCGTACGTGGTCCTACCTACAGTCAACGGAGAAGCAAGGCGCAATGGATTTTGGGTGCAGCCGCCTGGAATCGGTCGCGTCGGATCTATATTCCCAATTCAGCTGGCGTTCTGATTTGAGGATAACATGTTGATGCAGAGTCATTCGCTGTTGTCTTTCCTTTTTAAGTGGCTGATTCATATTGCCACTTTGTGTGATCCGTGATGTAATTCGGTTGTAACGCTTGACAGACTTTATTTCAATAAAAATAAAAGCCGCATGCATCAATCGATGCAGAGGCTGGGCCCCCTTTTCTAAAAAAAAAAAAAATCCACCCTCTGCTTCCTGCTCTTGAACTTCTACAATGCCACCATGCAGGAAGGGACCTCCCTGTCCGAAGAGACCAGCATGCTGTTTTGTTCTTGTACGGGCGGGAAAGCCGAATATCTTTCTTACTACCTATTCTGTGAATATAGGCAGAAGCCGTTCCGGGAAAGCATATATAGTTGATTGGGTACCCTAGTTGATTACACAGTTGACACCTTTGAAATCCATTCCACAGGCAAGGACCTCCGTTGCTATTAGTACCCAGCTCTTTCCAGCTCTCAGTTTGTTAACAGCATCTTGGCGCTACAATTAGGAAAAAAAATTGAGATAGTAAATATATAAATTGTAGTTTATGCGATTTTGTCGGCCGAGACGAGACTAGTTAGGCCATACTTAAAAAAATGGTAATTACATTTACATGTATCACAAACCTTTGTATTTAAGAACTGGTTGGAGACTTATATAGGGCGGATGAGATAACAACACATTGCAGACGAGCATATAAAATAATATAATTATAATTGTGTAGGCATAGTAGAATCCACATCATTTAATGTTAATTGGTGTTTATTGTAAGCTACAATATTGAAATACCAAGTAGGGAGTATAGGCACATTGTCAACCGGGAAGTGCAAATGGAGACTGAGCTCCATGGAGCTCTTTGTATTAGAAAAAATGAAAATCATATTTTGAAGATTGAAAAATCCAGAAAATAAAATCTTGAACCTATACACTAATACATCCTACGAACGTGCAAACATCAACCTAAAATAACTCATAGTCCGGGATACACAAAATACCAAAATCCGAAATATTTTAGAGGGTTTGAATTTTGCAGTCTTCAGTACTTTCAATTTAAAATTTTGGTCATTTCTGAACAACACAAATACAGAATATTTATAGTTAATATTTTACACGTCAGAGAATACAGCATTATCTGCATCCATGATTTTTTTCAGATTTTTTTTGAAACTCTTAAATATGATTTTATTTTCTTAAAAAAAAGAAGTAAAGAGCTCCCATGAATTTCGTCCTCCGAAATGCCACACTGCATTGTCAACCTACTATTTAACCCATCCTAACTTGTAAGGCACATTTGGTTGCAAAAAATCAGTAAAGAATCATACGAAGGGTTCAATTTATACCCAAGAAGTCATAAATACGGTAAACTAGTAGTATGTACTAGAAGCCACTATCTCAATTATTTAGGCCATCATACGCTTTGTATTATAATACATACTATACATATAATATGTATTGTATGCGATTTTGAAAAAGACTTCAAAAAGATTTTTTCTATAGAAATACAGTTCAGATGTAACATGAAGCAATATGATTTGAATATATATATATATTACAACTTTATAAAAATAATGCTATAACTTACATTTAACAATATATCTATATGGTTAACTAAGCCAAAATAACAATATAAACTAATACTCGTCAATGTTGTAAAATAAATAAAAAGTAAAAAACGTTCAATACAAATTGCCCAGTCGCGCTGCAGAAAATGTGACACGTGGACTCAAATAAACGGGCGAAAATATGTGCAATAATTCAGACATTATCCCGATGTCTAGATCACAAAAAAAATTGTCGGTACATGTTCAGAATTAATTAGGAGGAGGTGCTGCTTTCGGAACATGACGAGCAGCGGCAACACCATGATCGGCCACGGTCGTGGGTCATGACCACCCGGGCCTGGCGCGGCCCCGCCACCACCACCAGGAGAGAGGGGAGGTTGGAGGTTCTAGTCGGTTCGAGAGAGGGGTTGGTTCGAGGGAAGGAACGACAAGGATTTCTTCTTGTACCTCCGGGATTTGAGGGAGGGCGAGGAAAAGCTTGCAGTCCGAAATTCAATTAGAAGTATCGGGCCCACCGTAGGGACGAGCACGGCGGTTCCCGTCATGGAGCGGGAGTCCTGGCGTGGATACGTCTAACATCCTCTCTCTCTCTCTCTCTCTCTCTGTGATCAATTGGAGCAGCCATTGCAGTCTTTTCATTCTTTGAGCTGCGTCGAACGGCTATGGCTTCAGCCTTTCTATGTGTCATGTTCTAAAATTACACAAACTAGCTGAATGCCCGTGTGTTGCCACGGATCGTCGAGTTTTTTATCCTCATACAAGTCTTAATTTTTTTCGAAAAGGAGGACAACCTTGGCCTTTGCACTGATTGATTCACACCACCATATATATGAGGTGTTTTCTTTTGTTTTTTCCTCTCCATGACACAGGAGACAAGTCATCATACTCTTAATTTACAAACACCCCTCATATACAATACTGGTGCACCTTCACACATCGCAATTAATGTTCTTCATCTACGGGAGTTAAAATTCTCCGCGCACACACACAAACCACTTAAAATGAATGATTAGTTCTTGCAATATTGCGATGCATAAATATGTAACATGCTTCAGTTTTTGAAATGTCCATCGGTGAAGTTGGCAACCAAAATAAAGTGCCTCACTGGATGTACCTTTTCACCATAAAAGTTGGATATGAGGCATAATTCCTCCAAACCATGAAAATGAACATGAATGGACGACTGGTAATGTAGTCTTCCCGCGAAGCGCCTACTCGATCGTCCAAGGTCATTTCTCTGTAGACGTGGTAGAGGCGTAGAGCTAGCTAGCTAGCTCCTGGCGACTTTGTGGTTGCACCTCTGTTGCTTCTTCGTACGTGTAGATTGTGCGCTGGGTTGCTTTTGACTGTCCGTTTTCTTAAATAGAGAAGACTATTTTTTTCCAGAGAGGAGAAAGGAGCGGGAGACTGTATGAGCCTGTGAATTTCAGAAAGGAGCATGGTATATTGGTATGAACTGGATCTCGGGGGTCCCGTCGATGGACTCGGCAGCAGGGCGGAGCTTCAGCCCGGCATGCCCGGGCTCGACCTCGTCCGGCAGGCGTGCGCACAGCCGGAAATTTCAACGAAGCATGTTGCGTGCCCGGGCAACACCTCGAGTGTCTTCTTTTTGACCTTTCCTTGTCCAGCCCAAGTGCCCAACAAAAATAATTCTAACCCAACGCATTGGCAGTTCCGCAGTCGTGATCTTTAGGCTGAATTCAATTTATAAATCGAGAAAAAAATTCTTGTTTATCTAGTTAACCACTTACCCACCTGAAATTTTAGCAAGTATATAATCTCTATAAAAATAATATGTTGTTGAATTATTATATTGAATCTTGAATTTAGAAAATGTGGGGGTATTTGGTCAAAAGGTTTTATCGTTCCTGCCACTATGACGAACCTCATCTCAGAAATACCATTTGACCGATCGAATCTGTTAGCGATACATGTTAGTATAAGACTCTAGTTCGTATTGTCCAAGGATACCGAACAGTGGCGGATGTAGGAGTAAACTGTTGGGGGTGCCAAAGTCAATATTCATACTATAAATGTCCTGTATGAGTATTTTTAACACATTTAATACATATAAAATTAGATTAAATGGTACTAAATTAAAAAATCTGCATTTTTAGGGGGTGCCATGGCACCCCCCCTAGATCCGCCCCTGATACCGAACCCTAACCCTATGTCGGTTGGCTCATGCAATGTAATCCCCTCTATTGATCAATACAATCAAGAGTTATCTCAATTATCATGTTATCAGACGCCTAGATTATTTCGCACCTAGATGGCGCCTCCGCCAATACCTCCGCCGCCGCCGCCACGCTGGCTCATCACCCTTGAAGAGTTCCGCGCCGCGGGTCCTCTTCTACCTCCGACCTCCACCTCTTTCCTAAATCCCATGCAACCAGCTGCAATCTCTCTAGCTGACTCCATCGCCGATGTCTCTCCGTTTATCCCTGTCGTGCTTGATCTCACCTCACACTGGCGCCACCTCTTCCACATCCACCTTGGTCGCTGCGGCCTACGACATCACATCGAGGCTACCTCGATTCCGCACCATGCTGATCCACGATGGGTCAAGGATGATCTGGCGATTATCCAATGGATCTACACGCGCATCTCCACCGAGCTCTTCAATCTCGTCTCCAATGACGGCGCCACCGCCTCTGGGCTATGGGCCTCCCTGCGCCAACTGTTCCAGGACAACAGCGACGCTCGAATCAATACTCTCCATACTGAGCTTCGCACCACCACCCAAGGGGATTCGACGGTCACCGTCTTGTGTCAGCGCCTCAAGGCCATCGGTGATGAACTTCGTGAGCTTGGTGATCCCGTGGACAATCGCCTTCATCCCCATGATGAGGCGAGCAATTTGACAAGCAAATCGCCTTCATCCCCATGATGCGGCCACGTCCCTCCTTCGCCGAATTCCGCTCCATGCTCCAACTCGAAGCCCAGACGCAAGCTCGCAAGGCCGCTCGTCCGCAACAACTCTTTCACGCCGGTACACGGCCGTCGGCCCCTCCCGCGGCTTCTACGGCTCCTGCCCTTCTGCCTACACCGCCGCCTCCCCCGGGCTGGCGTCCGAGTCCAAATTATTGTGGCAAGAATCCGGTGTATCGGCCACCGCAACCTCGCACCAGTGCACCTTCCTCAGGCGGCTCCTCTTCATCGACACCAGTGATACGTACAAAACGTATCTATAATTTTTGATTGTTTCATGCCATTTTTATGCTTTTAGCACTTGTTTTATATTAAGTTTATTATTTATTTGGACTAACCTACTAATAGTTGCAAAAGTGCACAATGTTCTTGTTTTACTCTTTGATGTGTAGAAATTATCAAGAATACAAGAGGAAACCTTGTTGGAGTCGAATTGGGACTTTCCTGAAATCTGTCTGAGAACTTTTTACGAAGTTTGCCAGTTTGACCCTCGAAGATGACGTCAATGGAGACCTGCGTTACGAAAGTTGTCACAATTTTCCATACGAAGATTTTAAGCCCGAGATCAGCCCAATCGGAGTTCGGACGCGGCCGTTTTGGTGGAACCCTAAAAGGGGGTGACGGAAATCCGAGAAGATATATAAAGGGAGGAAACCTAACTCGTGGAGGACTCCTCCACCCACGAATTTCAGCCACCAAAGCCACGTTTTTGCCTCCCCCATGGATCCCATCTCCATGGGGGAGGGCTCCCTTGAAGCCATGAAGGAGGGAGGCTAAGGGGCGGCGCTCCCCAACCTTGCCGGCGGCGGGGAAAGGAGTTCCCCGCGCCGCCGGTGCCGCGCCGCCCTGCGCCGCCGCGCTGCCCTCTCCGCCGTCTTCACCGCCATCTCCATCACCATCTCCTCCTTGTATTCAGTGGTTCATCCTCCCACAAACCTCTGTACCGTCCTATGTAAACATGGTGTTTGATGCTATAATATTTATCCTATGATCTATGTCATGTTTATGTAGTTTATTTGTCTTTCGATTGCTTTGTTGAATGTCTATGGTTCATTAGAGTTGTATGTTGATATGGTACTGTCCTTTGGTGTCCATTATACTTGTGCGCGCATGGATCAACACCATAGGGTTAGTAGTATGTGCAAAGGAAGGGGGTAGTTCTGCCGGAGTGACAGAAACCTGAGGGCTCAAACCGGTTAGTTGCATGTATGGGAGTAAGAGGACCATAAACTTAAGGCTATGGTTGGGGAAACCTTAATGCATTGTTAGTATTTACGGATGTTTGCTAACAATCCAATCATATAGTACTTGTAATCCCAAGTAGTGGAGTGCATGTATATTTAGCCTCTCCCACATTGAAAACTGCATCAAAGACAATGAACTAATGTCTTCACTAATTAATCTTGGACAAAGCCACCACAATTACCACCACTTTTCCACACTCATGGTACTGTTAGTATATGGTTACTTAGTGTACTTTATTGCTGCAGCACTAACATTTACTTTCTTGTATTTATTATCTTGCAAAACTACCTCTCATACCCGTATTGCTACCGTAGTTTTATTTCCTAGATAATGCAAACGTTTAGTGTGCGTAGAGTTGTATCAGTGGTTGATAGAACTTGAGAGAATACTTATCCTACCTTTAGCTCCTCGTTGGGTTCGACACTCTTACTTATCGAAAAGGCTACACGCGATCCCCTATACTTGTGGGTTATCAAGACCTTTTCTGGCGCCGTTGCCGGGGAGCCATAGCGTAGGTTAATGTTCTTGTGTGCACTTGTTTGCTTTATCTCTAAGTAGTTTTTATTTTCAGTATCAAGTTGTTCTTTATCTTACTATGGATAGGGAATGCGAATTACAAAAAAAAAGGTGTAGTTGTTATCTAAAAACGTTTTCAAAAAGAAAAGTGATTGGAAAGATGAGTAATGGTTAAATGGGGGTCGACCTTGAACACTTGTGTTCATGCCTATGAAACCAAAACAAATCTTTCCATGGAAGCTTTTCATTAAAAACATGTAAATATTGTGTATATACCTCTGTACATAAAAATAAAATGCTAATTATAGTCTTAGTTAATTGAAAGTTGATAGTTTTACTTTGCTGTCCAGAAACAGATTTTCTGTGCTCCACCGTATTAAATGTTTAAAATCACCAGAACGTGATCTTGATCTGAAATTTCTTGAGTGCAAAGTGATGCTTATTAGCTTTCTTTCATTAGACTAACTTTTTCTGATTTAAGGTACGTAGATAGGTCGAAAAATTCGATCTTTACTGACTGTTCTGTTTAGACAGATTTTGTGCTTCTCTGTAAATAAAATCGTGATAAATCTCAGAATAGTATTTTGACTTGAAAATTTTTGTGCATAAACCTGAGATTATTATCTTTCTTTCATTAGACTAAAGTTTTTCGATTTGAGCTACTTAACTATCTCGTTGAATGCCATCTTTACGGACTGTTCAGTTTTGACAGATTTCTTTGTTTATTCAATATTGTACTTGGTGTTGTTAGTTTCATTAGTTTTTCGACGGACAACGGAAATCATGAACACCTTAGTATATACAGTGGCTAATGTTGAGTAAAAATTATAAAACTTGTCAATGCTTGAACATGAGTGGATTTTATTTAATGAGTACTAACCCTACTAATGAGTTTTGTGAAGTTTTATGTGGATGTAGCTTATAAGATCTAATCAATATGGTGATATGAGATGAATAAGAAGACGCAAGAGCTCAAGCTTGGGGATGTGTAGGTGCATCCCAAGAACATATTCAAGAAGATACAATCATCTAAGCTTGGGGATGCCCGAGTCATCCCCCTATTCATCAACTAACATGAGGTTGTCTCGTTCATACTCTATATTACCCGTCCACATGATATGTATTGTCTTAACTTGTATTATAATTGTTTTTATATGTCTTGGTTTTACCTTCTTTAGTTTTATTAGCTTTATTTGGTTTTTATTGCTTCTTTACTTTCACTTATAAATTCAAAACAACAAAAATATTTTCTTTTGTTTTGCTTCTTTGTTTGGTTCTTTATTTTAATTTTATTTGGGTTTTACTTTTGATTTTTATTTAGAGTTTTCCTTGCTGTAGCTAGCATGTTTAGGTCTTGCTTAGCCTCTGGTTTTTAGTTTATCAAAAATAAAGTACCAAGTTTTATCCATTTAGCTTAGTTGATACATATGTAAAAAGTGATTTTCTGTTTTCGGTATCTACTGCTTATTGCGCGATTTTTCATATTTTACTGGAAGCTCTAAAAATCACGAAAAAATTACTGATGTTGTAGCACCTAATCCTCTGCATGTACAAAAATTGGCTAAAATTTCGGGCATGTTTAAGTGCACCTAAAAATTGCGTTTTCCAGCTGCTGTTTTTCTGGACAGATTCTGACTTTTGTTGCAAGAGTGGCCTCTTTTCGTTTTCATTTGATTTTTAATGGTTCTTACCTTTCATTTATAAGTTGGCCATTTAAGCAACCTTTCTGTAACTTAAAAACAAAATTTTATTTGGTTTAATAGCAGCACTTGGGAAATATTATCTATTGTACTAATGTCTAACCGCAGAAAAGAATGGGAAAGTTTTTGTGTTGAAGTTTTTTCACAGAGAATGAAGGAACACCAAACTATGGAATATTGAAGAAACCAAAGTCATAAGCTTGGGGATGTCCCCGCATCCCTCTTCATCAACAACCCCTCGGTTTGCAAACCTTCAAACTTTGTTTTTTGAGCAACATATGAACTTTACTAAACTTGAAGCGGCTGTATTTATTATCTATTTATCTTAGCATCAAACACCAGTTACATTAATAAGTGGATCCTCACATATTTTATTTATCTCTGTTTTCAACATTTACTTGGTTAATGGATTATTGATGAAACTTAAAAATGATGTGTGAATGATATTGTTTAGTGGTTATATTTTCTTATGGTTAGTCTCAACTAGCTAATAGTGTATATTATGATATTTTGATGTTAACATGCATTTGTTGTTCATAAGATGGTATGGTATTGTGGTATCCTCCTCTGAATAATTCATTTGAATTGACTTGGCACATGCTCATGCATGCATATGACTGAAAAACAAAAGTCAATTAAGCCTTGATGATTTATTTTGCTCAGAGTTCTTGTATCACTTTTATGCCTTAGTTAATTTTGTTTTGTCGCAAGCATGATTATGACGGTTATTGCTCTCTTGATTGTCGCTTCCCAGTCTATTGCTAGCCTCCACTTGTACTGAGCGGGAATGCTGCTCGTGCTTCCAAATCCATGAAAACCAAGTTATCCAAAGTGTCCACCATAAATACCTATGCATGGCATTTCAAACCATTCAAGTAAATTTTCATGTGCTACCTTTAAAACCTTCAAATTACTTCTCATTTGTGTCAATGTTTTATAGCTCATGAGGAAGTATGTGGTGTTTTCTCTTTCAACTTGTCATTTACTTATGACAGACTTTCACCAATGGACTAGTGGCATATACATCCGCTTATCCAATAATTTTGCAAAAAGAGCTGGCAAATGGGGTGCCCAGTCCCAATTAATTACAACTTTCATTAATAATTCTCTTCACATGTTTTGCCCTGATTTATCAGTAAGCAACTTAATTTGCAAATAGACACTCCTCCATGGTATGTGAATGTTGGAAGGCACCCGAGGATTCGGTTAGCCATGGCTTGTGCAAGCAAAGGTTGGGAGGAGTGTCATCCATAATGAAACTAAAATACATGTGTAAACAAAAGAGAAGAGGGATGATCTACCTTGCTGGTAGAAATAACGTCCTTCATGGGAGCCGCTCTTGAAAGTCTGGTTGACAAGGGGGTTAGAGTGCCCACTGCCATTCGTTGACAACAACAAACACTTCCCAAAACAATTTTGCTTCTGTTTTAAAAATAAAAAGCTCTAGCACATGATAATCCCTGCTTCCCTCTGCGAAGGGCCAATCTTTTATTTCATGTTGAGTCACCATCCTTTCTTTGAGCACCTTCTCGAGAGCATAGTTGTCATTCTTAGTGTAATGTGCTTGTCCCAGAATGCGGTTAATTGTGGTATAACTTTGATGCTTTTATCTTTGATATCTTTATTCTAGTCTTCCCATGAACTTCAGAGGTGCCTGGGCATTTATGTTTTGCTGTAAAAATACGGGCAAGCGAGATACCACTCTACCATGCTTTATTATGGTCATTACAATCTTGTTGATGTTTATAAATTTCATGTTATAAGCTCTTAGTTCGTTGATACTTTTCATTAGGTAACATGGTTGCTAAGTTTTATTATCCATACATCATGCAATTGTTAAAGACCTGATCATAGCATTTACAATCAAAAATTATTTTGTTATCATTTACCTACTCGAGGACGAGCAGGAATTAAGCTTGGGGATGTTGATACGTCCAAAACGTATCTATAATTTTTGATTGTTTCATGCCATTTTTATGCTTTTAGCACTTGTTTTATATTAAGTTTATTATTTATTTGGACTAACCTACTAATAGTTGCAAAAGTGCACAATGTTCTTGTTTTACTCTTTGATGTGTAGAAATTATCAAGAATACAAGAGGAAACCTTGTTGGAGTCGAATTGGGACTTTCCTGAAATCTGTCTGAGAACTTTTTACGAAGTTTGCCAGTTTGACCCTCGAAGATGACGTCAATGGAGACCTGGCGTTACGAAAGTTGTCACAATTTTCCATACGAAGATTTTAAGCCCGAGATCAGCCCAATCGGAGTTCGGACGCGGCCTGGAGGCCCGTTTTGGTGGAACCCTAAAAGGGGGTGACGGAAATCCGAGAAGATATATAAAGGGAGGAAACCTAACTCGTGGAGGACTCCTCCACCCACGAATTTCAGCCACCAAAGCCACGTTTTTGCCTCCCCCATGGATCCCATCTCCATGGGGGAGGGCTCCCTTGAAGCCATGAAGGAGGGAGGCTAAGGGGCGGCGCTCCCCAACCTTGCCGGCGGCGGGAAAGGAGTTCCCCGCGCCGCCGGTGCCGTCGCTGCCCTACGCCGCCGCGCTGCCCTCTCCACCGTCTTCACCGCCATCTCCATCACCATCTCCTCCTTGTATTCAGTGGTTCATCCTCCCATAAACCTCTGTACCGTCCTATGTAAACATGGTGTTTGATGCTATAATATTTATCCTATGATCTATGTCATGTTTATGTAGTTTATTTGTCTTTCGATTGCTTTGTTGAATGTCTATGGTTCATTAGAGTTGTATGTTGATATGGTACTGTCCTTTGGTGTCCATTATACTTGTGCGCGCATGGATCAACACCATAGGGTTAGTAGTATGTGCAAAGGAAGGGGCGTAGTTCTGCCGGAGTGACAGAAACCTGAGGGCTCAAACCGGTTAGTTGCATGTATGGGAGTAAGAGGACCATAAACTTAAGGCTATGGTTGGGGAAACCTTAATGCATTGTTAGTATTTACGGATGTTTGCTAACAATCCAATCATATAGTACTTGTAATCCCAAGTAGTGGAGCGCATGTATATTTAGCCTCTCCCACATTGAAAACTGCATCAAAGACAATGAACTAAATGTCTTCACTAATTAATCTGGGACAAAACAACACAATTACCACCACTTTTCCACACTCATGGTACTGTTAGTATATGGTTACTTAGTGTACTTTATTGCTGCAGCACTAACATTTACTTTCATGTATTTATTATCTTGCAAAACTACCTCTCATACCCGTATTGCTACCGTAGTTTTATTTCCTAGATAATACAAACGTTGAGTGTGCGTAGAGTTGTATCAGTGGTTGATAGAACTTGAGAGAATACTTATCCTACCTTTAGCTCCTCGTTGGGTTCGACACTCTTACTTATCGAAAAGGCTACACGCGATCCCCTATACTTGTGGGTTATCAACCAGCACCGCCGCCGGTCGCACCCACTACTATGCCATCGTACCACCCGCCTCATGATCCCTGGACAGGTCTTGTTCAGGCGTGGCCCATGCCCTGGACTGCGCCATCCCCCTACGGTGCCCCGCCCGCCTACACGGGCACATGGAGTCCCAGCCTTCGTCCTGCGACAGGTGCGCACCTGCCGCGCTGAGCTCGCGGCAACCCTCGCATGTCTACACGGCTTAGCCGACGTACGGCCCTCCCATGCCGTCCTACGTCTACTACGGTGCACCTCCGGGTTACTCTGCTGCGACCACCCCCTACATGCAGGGCACGCCTCCAGCTCTCCCCTACATGATCGGCGCCGTCGCCAGCTGCTCCACCACCATCTGCACCGCCAACCTGGGATCAGGCCGCTTTCATTGCGGCCATGAACAACTTCACACTCAATAACCAAGGTACGGATTGGATTTTCGATTCTGGTGCATCCTCGCATATGTCTTCAAATATGAATTTGTTGTCATCCTTTCCCCATCTCAATTCTCCTCTATTATTGTTGGCAATGGCTCTTCTATCCCAATAACCTGCACTGGCAATTCCTATATTCCACAAAACAACCAAAATTTTCTTCTTCAAAATATTCTCGTTTCTCCTGCCTTAATTAGAAATCTTATCTTTGTTCGTCAGTTTACCACTGATAACTCTGTATCGTTGGAATTTGACCCTTTCGGTTTATCTGTGAAGGATCTGAACATCGGGACGGTTCTGGCTCGCTACAATAGTTCAAGTGATCTATACCCTCTCCACGATGCATCTTCTTCAGCTTCACATGCCCTACACACCTCGGTTGATCTTTGGCATCGTCGACTGGGCCATCCCAACAACACTACGTTGTCATCTCTGCTCCAAGAATTTAGCATCCCTAGCTCTAGTTCGTCTCATGATTCCTCATTTTGTAATGCATGTCAACGCGGCAAACATGTTCGTCTCCCCTTTAGTTCATCTACTACAGTTAGTTCATTTCCTTTTGAGTTGTTACATTGTGATTTATGGACATCCCCTATACCAAGTGTCTCCGGGTTCAAATAATATTTAGTTATTCTTGATGATTATTGATGGTCCCGAAGAGCAAGGTCTTGATACCTGCAAAAGTAAACGGGATTAGGTTGAGACTCCAAGTGCAGAGTGTATAGTAAGTGGAAGACAGTTTTCCCCACGAGGGGTGACTCGAGGGTTTAATATCGAACTCTCGGGGAATCTGAAGTGGTAGATTTATCTTCTTATCCTTCTTTTGGTTACCTACAAAACAAGGTTAGATGTTTTGGTCCTCAACCTCACCTGTGGTTGTCAAGCACAAGGTGTAAGAATGATATCAGGATAGTTATGCAATGCAAACAAGAAATAAATATGCAATGATGGTGGATGCAATGTAAATGATATTTTTGGGTTTTTGAATGATGTATGCAAGATGAAAAGTATTTTTGTATTTTCGGATTTAATGATGGCTGAAAATAGAAAAGTGGTATATGGTGTTGGAAAGGTGTTTCTTATGATTAAAAATGGACTGGGGTTCATGGTTTCACAAATGCACTCTCTCTTTATAAAGTGGTAGACAATGGAACACACACAGTTAACATATGAGATTGCAACACAGGGTTTGATAACAAGTTACTTAGATATATGGGCATCACGTCCTAACATAGAGATCTTTTGGTTATTAACCTCTCTTATACTCCACCAAGATGCGAACTAAATCATAACACCTCAGTAATTAAGATAACTCAGAGTATAGCATTAAGTATCATGACATGAAGTGAAAATAAGAACATGCTAGATCTAGTCATGGAGTAGTGGCAATGGTCACGCCCACATCCCCGGTAGCATGGTATTTTAGTTTATCCCTAGTGAGGTAACAAAGTAAGGTAAAGATACCAAAGTGGATCGCAGAACTTTCTCTCACGTTCACTGCACTAGCCACCCCCCGTTACTCCAACTAATGCACACGTTCCCCCACACACGCTCTCATAAACATGCTTGATCAAAACAAGTAGACAAGAACGGGGTACATAATATGCATCTATACTCATAACTGAAACAAACATTGCAATCTCAAACATATATTAACTCATAAAGATCCACCACAAAGGTATTACAACGGTGACCGTAATCATGTTCAGCAGCTCATACGGTGCTAATTAGTGAAGCTCAAGAGAGGAGAGATACATAAGTTACTTCCACAAACCCATAGTCCAGAGGTGGACTACTCCCTCTTCATCATGGAGACGGTGGAGAAGTCGATGGAGAAGATGGAGACCACGCCGGCAGCGCCCCGCCGGAGTTTTCCCCCTCCAATCTGCAGCTCCTGATCTCCGTTTCGGTGTTTCTGTGTTTGTGCGGCGCTCCTTCCAGAGAACGTCGGGGGACCTTTTTTATAGGCGTTTTTAGGTCAAGACGATGTCGGTGGAGAAGATCGAAGGCAACGGAGCCACGAGGCCCAAATGGGTGGGTCCCACGCGGCTACAGTACCTGGCCGCGTGGGCCCCCTCGTTTGGCCCTCGGCCTCCGTTTGCTCGCTTCCTTCGCCCACAGGTCTTCTTCCTTCCAAATATTGACGCCCGTAAATTTCCAGGTGATTTCGTTGACGTTTGGGTCCCTGAAACATTAAAATAAGAAAACGGGGTTTTCTGCCTGTGCAGGGTTAATTCCATAAAAATAGGAAATAAATGAATATTCCCAAAATCATTATAAAACATTGATATAACCCTTATATGATGCAAATATGATTGGAATATAAGCAATTAAAGTGCAAAGTTCATGTATGCATTTTACATGCATCAACATCCCCAAGCTTAATCCATGCTCGTCCTCGAGTATGAAGATGATAAAACTAACATGGACTTTGCAATTTAATACTTAACAATGAATATCAAAGATGATTACTATTGCTACATATAGTCAAATGATTCATTCTTCAAAGGAGTAGCAATATGCAAATAGTTTATGAAGTGATATCAAGTATTCAAGACAAGGATGTTCATTGATAGTTCACAAAGTGTAACATGGTAGCAAGTAATATGGAACACATGTATGCATAATGATAAGTAGAACATCCTACAATGGTCATAGAGTGTAGATGAAAATCTGAATATGATAGGTGTACACTTTGGAAAGATGTATATGTGAGTAGAGGTAAAGCATGCATAAGTTTCATCCAACTTCCAAACTCTTCTACTTAAGTTAATGATTGCAATAAGGTATTCATTGGTGTCAAGCTCTCATTGCCCCTATCATAGCATCTTGAATGATTAAGGTTAAAGTGAAAGCAAATATGAGTAGTGTGCTTGATAAAGAATGGGTTGAATGTCTCATGCCCCTTGAATACAAGTACTTACACCATGTGTTACTCAACTTGGGAAACAAAGCAAGTTCAATTAAATATCATTGTAAGCATAATAGTATCATCAAGAGCGTCAACTGGGGTACCTCTTGTCCCAAGATATGGAACAAGCCCATATCAAAATGACAAGACAAACAAACAAAATGAACAATCTCAACACCCTTTTTATTTACCATTTGGAATAGTTTTTTATTGCAAGGTGTATCACAGAAGGTTCACCATAGTATGTAAGTAAATTTCCACCATGAATGATGCATGGCTTAGATTAGCGGCCCAGGCGTCTCTCTAACCATTTACACAAACTCATTTAAACTCACTCTATTTCCACATTTATTTCAACATGATAAGCATCCATAGACAAAAGCACATGATATCAACTAAATGAGATGAAGAGCGTGTTGAAAGCTTGCCATGTGACAGCACATATGGGCTAACTTCCAACCCAAAACATTCATCAAGCCACAAACATCATAATCTTAATCACAATGGGTCAAGTTTTATTATGCAAATAAAAGAACATTGTGCATCAAGTTCGTGAGAGCTATATAACCAATTTTTTCCATTGCAATCAATAACATAAACATTTTCATTCAGAGGTAAGATAACACAAACAACATGTTAAACATACTCGGAATAGCATAAAGCCAATAGGTAGATATGGTGGACTCACTGGAATAACTTTGGTTGAAGGTGTTGGAAACAAGTTTTTGCTTGTTGGAGTTTTTGGGCTAGCAAAAGGGAGAAAGTTGACCATCTAGATGCATGCATGAGTGTCCATAGAACTAACTAATCCATGTTAAACCAAGTGAAATAACAATCAGCACCAAAACATGAATAAGTGATAGCTCTACAAAAAGAATTTGCAAACTATTACTCATAAACAAGCTCATGAATCATGCAACTATATGTATCATTAAAAATCAAGTCAAACATCCCTTTTCCCAATCTTATAAAAGCATCCAACATATTTCAACCCATATTTCCAGTAGCTCTCTCATATATAATTGATAGTGTGGTGGTCTCTCAAGACTCAAACAAAAACAAAAAACGACGCTCCAAGTTTATGCGATAAAGTGTTTCGATCGAAAAACAGAAGTTGGACGTGTGCAAACCGAGAGTGTGTAGGTCCAGCGGGGTTGTCTTCACATCCCCAAGCTTATGGTCTTCACCATCCTTGGATAGCTCTTGGTGCATCTCCTCCAATCCCTGTGAAAAAACTTCAAAACACCGTTTCTCCCATCTCTTTTCTGTGGGGTGCATTAATAGTGATAAACAAATAGGTTCCTTGCTGCATATAATCCTTGAACAAAAATTCATATGAATGTCCAGAAAGTGTATAATGTTGTATGCCTACTCATAAACTCAATTGGATCAAAAAGATTCAACTTAAAAGCTCAAAGCATGCATCAAACAAAATGGGACAGAATCTGTCCAGAAAAACAGCAGCAGCAAAACGTATTTTTCTACCCTACCAAACTTTCTCGAAAAATTCCGAAAAAATTCATGCATACAGAGGATGAAAAGTTGCAACTACAGTTCAAATATGAGCTCATTCGGAGTTACAGAATAAGAATTAAAAATCATACCGTGCACTGACTCGTGCAGGAATAAAATCTCCGAACGCTATAAGCAACTTTTTCAAACCAAAAAGGGTAAAACTTGGCACTTTATTGAAAACTCCAGAACCTAAACTAAACAAATCTCTTGTTACAGCAAGAGGACACAAAAAAATCACACATAAAAATAACCGGGTTGCCTCCCGCAAAGCGCTTTCTTTATAGCCATATAGCTAGGCTTCTTACTTGTTGTTTTATTGTGGACGAAGCTCATGAGGGAGCTTGAACTTTGGTGGTTCCCTCTTCCTTGGAAAGTGTTCCATGCACTTCTTGTGTGGAAACTGAAACTTTACATTCCCTTCCTTTGAATCAATGATAGCACCTGTGGTACGAAGAAAAGGTCTTCCAAGAATAATAGGACTAGAGGTTTTACCCCATGTCCATGATTAGAAAATCCACAGGCACAAAAGTCATATGTAACTCTACCATAACATCACTTACTTTTCCCAAAGCATGTTTAATAGAGTCATCAGCAAGTGCTAGTTCAATAGAGCATTTTTCAAGATTTTTCAATTCAAGCACTTCATATAGTTCTTTAGATAAAACAGAGACACTAGATCCTAGATCAAGTATGGCATGGTGTGTCTCTTTTCCAATAGTTACTAGTACCTTAGGTATCCACATATCCCCAAGCTTAGGTGGTATCATAGCCTCTTGGTTGTACCTAGCAATCTTTTCTTTCAAGACATGATTAGCAATATAAGAACCAAAACCTGCTTGGTTAGTGTTGATGGAAGGATCACTTGCAAATTTTTGTAAGATAGATATTAATTCATGCAAGCTACAATTTTCTAAGTCAAGCAAAGGATCCTTGACTTCATTAAGCATTTTAACTTCCTCAACTTCAACCTCTTTCATTACCCCAATAGATTCTTTAGCAACTCTCTCTTGCTCATGAATGTGTTCCCAAGACTTATTGATAACCTCTTGGCAATATTTTATTGTTTCCTCATGTTTTTGGGCTGTAATGATGCTCTTTAATGATGAGACTTCCTTAGTAAGCTGATCTACCCTTTCAAACAAAGCATCTTGTTTTTCAAACTTAGAGATAAATTCCTTATTAAGCTCTTTTTGGGTAGATATAAAAGATCTAATGGTGTTTTCCAAGTCACTAGAAACATTACCACTAGAAGCATATTTATTTGGCACATATGGGGGTTTATTATAAGAGTTATAATTGTTGTTACCATACCCATTATTACCATAGTTCCTAATGAAGTTGACATCAATATTTTCAGAATTGTTTCCAACTAGTTCTTGCAAAGGAACATTTTCAACACTAGGTTTATTAAGCAAAGCAAGAATAGTATCCATTTTAGATGACAAATCATTAGTTTCTTCAATAGAGTTCACTTTCTTAGAAGGATTAGGTGCCCTATCAGTATGCCATTGACTATAGTTTTGTAAAATGCTTTCCAATATATTTTTAGCTTCTACTATAGTCTTACTCATAAAAGCACCTCCAGCAGCAGAATCAAGTATGTTTCTAGACATGTAGTTTAAACCATTGTAGAAAGAGTGTAATATGGTCCATTCATTAACTCCATGTGAGGGACAAGTTCTAAGCATAAGTTTTATCCTATCCCAAGCCATAGCAACATGTTCATTTTCATTTTGCCTAAAAGAAAGGATGTTGTTTCTATTTTGCAAAATTTTAACAGGGGGATAATATTTCTTAATGAAAGCTTCTTTTAGATCATCCCAAGAATTAATACTACCAGATGGCAAGGAATGCAACCACTCTTTAGCTTTTCCTCTAAGTGAAAAAGGAAATAACTTCAGTTTTAGGATATCACTTTCCACATTTTTAAACTTTTGCATGTCACATATTTCAACAAAGTCATGAAGATGCATAGAGGCATCCTCCATAGCACTACCACCAAATTGTTCCCTAGTTATCAAGTTCAACAAACTAGGACTTACTTCATAACTCTCAGCATTTATCTTAGGTGTGGCAATAGCTCTCGTGATAAATTGATCATTAGGAGTGTTTGTGTAGTCACACAACTTAGTTCTTTCTCCCATTTTAGCAAGTTTTTTTGGTATTTTTAATTTTTTATGCAAAACTGAAATAAATATGATATGATATGCAATGACACTAACAAAACAAATAAATTGCTTTGTAAGTAAAGATGGATAAGATGGTGCTCACGTAGGTGCAACCTCCCCAAGCTTAGGTGTTAGCACAAGTTGGTGACGTTGACTTTGTTGTGAGATGAATGCGATGATGCACACCCTTGGATAAATCTCTCAGCTACGATTCCCCGGCAACGGCGCCAGAAAACGTCTTGATGGTCCCGAAGAGCAAGGCTTGATACCTGCAAAATAAACGGGATTAGGTTGAGACTCCAAGTGCAGAGTGTATAGTAAGTGGAAGACAGTTTTCCCCACGAGGGGTGACTCGAGGGTTTAATATCGAACTCTCGGGGAATCTGAAGTGGTAGATTTATCTTCTTATCCTTCTTTTGGTTACCTACAAAACAAGGTTAGATGTTTTGGTCCTCAACCTCACCTGTGGTTGTCAAGCACAAGGTGTAAGAATGATATCAGGATAGTTATGCAATGCAAACAAGAAATAAATATGCAATGATGGTGGATGCAATGTAAATGATATTTTTGGGTTTTTGAATGATGTATGCAAGATGAAAAGTATTTTTGTATTTTCGGATTTAATGATGGCTGAAAATAGAAAAGTGGTATATGGTGTTGGAAAGGTGTTTCTTATGATTAAAAATGGACTGGGGTTCATGGTTTCACAAATGCACTCTCTCTTTATAAAGTGGTAGACAATGGAACACACACAGTTAACATATGAGATTGCAACACAGGGTTTGATAACAAGTTACTTAGATATATGGGCATCACGTCCTAACATAGAGATCTTTTGGTTATTAACCTCTCTTATACTCCACCAAGATGCGAACTAAATCATAACACCTCAGTAATTAAGATAACTCAGAGTATAGCATTAAGTATCATGACATGAAGTGAAAATAAGAACATGCTAGATCTAGTCATGGAGTAGTGGCAATGGTCACGCCCACATCCCCGGTAGCATGGTATTTTAGTTTATCCCTAGTGAGGTAACAAAGTAAGGTAAAGATACCAAAGTGGATCGCAGAACTTTCTCTCACGTTCACTGCACTAGCCACCCCCCGTTACTCCAACTAATGCACACGTTCCCCCACACACGCTCTCATAAACATGCTTGATCAAAACAAGTAGACAAGAACGGGGTACATAATATGCATCTATACTCATAACTGAAACAAACATTGCAATCTCAAACATATATTAACTCATAAAGATCCACCACAAAGGTATTACAACGGTGACCGTAATCATGTTCAGCAGCTCATACGGTGCTAATTAGTGAAGCTCAAGAGAGGAGAGATACATAAGTTACTTCCACAAACCCATAGTCCAGAGGTGGACTACTCCCTCTTCATCATGGAGACGGTGGAGAAGTCGATGGAGAAGATGGAGACCACGCCGGCAGCGCCCCGCCGGAGTTTTCCCCCTCCAATCTGCAGCTCCTGATCTCCGTTTCGGTGTTTCTGTGTTTGTGCGGCGCTCCTTCCAGAGAACGTCGGGGGACCTTTTTTATAGGCGTTTTTAGGTCAAGACGATGTCGGTGGAGAAAAGATCGAAGGCAACGGAGCCACGAGGCCCAAATGGGTGGGTCCCACGCGGCTACAGTACCTGGCCGCGTGGGCCCCCTCGTTTGGCCCTCGAGCCTCCGTTTGCTCGCTTCCTTCGCCCACAGGTCTTCTTCCTTCCAAATATTGACGCCCGTAAATTTCCAGGTGATTTCGTTGACGTTTGGGTCCCTGAAACATTAAAATAAGAAAACGGGGTTTTCTGCCTGTGCAGGGTTAATTCCATAAAAATAGGAAATAAATGAATATTCCCAAAAATCATTATAAAACATTGATATAACCCTTATATGATGCAAATATGATTGGAATATAAGCAATTAAAGTGCAAAGTTCATGTATGCATTTTACATGCATCAATTATTCACAATATATATGGAAGTTTCCCCTTCGTGCCAAATCCGATGCTCACACCGTTTTCATCAAAAAAATTAAATACGCTCATACTCACTTCGGCCTTCCAATTCGCTTTCTTCAATGTGACAATGGTCGAGAATTTGACAATATTAGAAATCGTAATTTCTTCCTCTCTATGGGTACTCTACTTCGTTTCTCATGTCCCTACACCTCCCCACAAAATGGGAAAGCCGAACGCTCCCTCCGATCTATCAATGATATCTTACGAACCCTACTTCTCCAATCTTCCCTTCCTCCTCGTTTTTGGGTTGAAGCCCTACGCACGGCAACCTTTCTTCTTAATATCCGCCCTACCAAAACATGTCCACATTACACCCCTTCCCAATCTCTTTTTCTCGACAATCCTGATTATTCTTCCCTACGAGTTCTCGGTTGCCTCTGCTTTCCAAACATCTCCGCCACCACCAACCACAAACTAGCTCCTCGCTCCCTCCATGCATCTATCTAGGTCTTTCCGACGATCATAAGGGCTTGCGATGTTACGATCCTTCTTCTGGTCGGGTTCTTCTTTCTCGTCATGTCACCTTTGATGAACATACTTTTCCCTACGCTGCTTTTTCTTCTCCCGAGCCTACTCCTTCCACACCGTCATCCACCCCTTTTGTGCATCCACCTCTTCTTTCCCAAACCCTAAACCCAACCCCACCTATGACCCCATCAACGCCGGCACCATCCTCTCCCGAACCACAGCCTCCAAACACCCCACATACACCACCTCCTGCCACGGCTGAATTCTCTACCGGCGCAGACTTATTTGCCGAGGCAGCGCCAATCACTATTTCTCCTACGCCTGCATCCGATCATACCGCGACGGCTCCTAATCCCATCTCTCTCTCTGATATGCCTATCCCACCCAATGCTGTCACTGTTTCTGCCCCCACTAAATGATCATGTCATGCGTACTCGTGCTAAGCGTGGTTTTCACCTTCCCGTGCGCAGACTTAACCTAACCGCAACACCCACTATTTCTCCTATTCCTACATCCTACAAGCATGCTCTTCTTGATCCATTGTGGCATGCCGCCATGCGTGATGAGTTTGATGCTCTCACTAGCAATAAAACTTGGACTCTCGTTCCTAAGCCTTCCAATGCCAATATTGTCTCCGGTAAATGGGTCTTTCGTCACAAATTTCACTCTGACGGTTCTCTTGCTCGTTACAAGGCTCGCTGGGTTTGTCGGGGGTTTTCTCAGCAACCTGGTGTTGACTTTGATGAGACATTCTCTCCTGTCGTCAAACCCAGTACTATTCGTGTAGTTCTTATTATTGTTGTTTCCTCCTCTTGGCATATTCATCAACTCGGCGTCAAAAATGCTTTTCATCATGGCACATTAAATGAAACAGTTTATTGTCAGCGGCCCTCAGGTTTTGAGCATCCCTCTTCTCCCGATCTTGTCTGTCTTCTACACAAATCATTGTATGGTCTTAAACAAGCTCCTAGAGCATGGTTTCATCGCTTTGCCGCATTCATTCAAACTTTAGGATTTCTCCCATCTAAATTGGATTCCTCCCTATTTATCTTTCGTTCCTCTCACCACACTGCATATCTGTTGTTGTATGTCGATGATATTGTTCTCACCGCTTCCTCTGACACCTTTTCTATGACCGACCTTGGCACCCTCCATCATTTTCTTTGTGTTACCATCTCTCGTTCCAAAGATAGCCTCTTCCTTTCCCAATGCCAATATATACTTGACCTATTATCTCGTGCTGGCATGTCTGATTATCAACCCTCTCGTACACCCGTTGATGTCGGTTCCAAACTTTCTGCCGACGGTGATCCTATTTCTGATCCCAGCCTCTATCGTAGTCTCACAGGTGCTCTTCAGTACGCCACACTCACTCGTCCCGATATCTCCTACTCTGTTCAACAAGCCTGCTTATATATGCAGGATCCTCGTTTACCTCACTTTAATCATAGCAAACGCATACTTCGATATCTCAAAGGTACTCTTGGCCACGGCTTACAAATTAATTGTTCCTCTCTCACAAGTTTGACAGCTTATTCTGATGCGGACTGGGCAGGTTGTCCAGATACTCGACGATCCACATCCAGCTATTGTGTTTATTTGGGTGATAATCTTGTTTCATGGTCCTCTAAAAGACAGGTCGCAGTCTCTAGGTCATCAGCTGAAGCGGAGTAGAGGTCGGTTGCTCATGCTGTCGCCGAATCAATTTGGCTTCGTCAACTTCTGGCTGAGCTTCATCGTCCCATCGAGCGTGCCACCATTGTCTATTGTGACAACATCTCTGCAGTCTACATGGCATCCAACCCAGTTCATCATCGCCAAACGAAGCACATTGAGATTGATATTCATTTTGTTCGAGAGAAGGTTGCCCTCGGCGAAGTGCGTGTTCTTCATGTTCCAACCAGTGCTCAGTTTGCAGATATCTTCACCAAGGGACTACCAACAGCTCCATTCACCGACATACGTTCCAGTCTCAACATTGTCACACCCGATGTTGACACCGAACCCTAAGGGCACCTCCAACGGGCTGGCGCATACGGACCAGCCCAGTCCGATTTTGTCCCAACGGACAAAAGAGGGGCTCCAACGGGCTGGCGCATCCGGACTGGTGTCCGCCCGGACATCGAATTTCGACCCAAACGCGGCCCAACTTTGGGCGGCTTTGGGGCGGGACGGACAGCCTCTCGGTCCTCCTCTTTGTCCTCCCTGTCCACGTCGGGCCCAAGGGCCAGCCACACAGTCCCTCCCCTCCCACCTCCCCATCTCCTTTTGGCCCCGCGACCGCCGCCGCCCTGGACCTGCCCTTCGGCCACCGAGCTATCCTCGGCCGCGACGTCGTCTAGCCTTCCCCATGGCCGGATCTCATCGCCGGCCGCATTTTGCATCTTCTTCCGCCCCCGCCGCCCTCGAGCCGTGCTGAAGCCGCGGCCGTCCTCGCCCTCGTCTCCAACACCGGCCACATTCTCCATCTTCTTCCGCCCCGGCCGCCCTCGAGCCGTGCTGAAGCCGCGGCCGTCCTCGCCCTCGTCTCCAACACCGGCCGCCCTCGTCCTCTGCCCCGGACTCCACCGCGAACTCCACGGCCCCGAAGGTGTTCGACCAAAGGTATGAACACCGGCCGCCCTCGTTCTTTGCATTTGAAGGAATGCAAATGATGTAGCATTTTCTTACAATTTTATTCATGTAGATGGATAGCGATGATGAGTTCTTCTACCACACCTTCATCGATACATCGGATGAATCTTCCGACGATGACAGCAATATCATGGTGGCCGCGGCCATTCTCATCCACAACTTCAACCAGAATGCAGTGCCCCGACATGTTGGGTCAGTTGTTGGGCGAGCACCCACGTTGGACCGTGAACGAGAGAATGGTCACCTCCAGCTTTGGAAGGACTACTTCAACC
The DNA here is from genome assembly GCA_947311845.1 of Poa pratensis. NCBI lineage: Eukaryota > Viridiplantae > Streptophyta > Magnoliopsida > Poales > Poaceae > Poa > Poa pratensis. The sequence continues at coordinate 23,274,514 of CAMZMU010000102.1, read as the reverse complement.
CGGTGAAGACAACATATCCGGCTTCGGTCTTTCGTCGCCGTTTTCGTATGGGCCGGCCCTTGTTCATACGTCTGCTGGAAGGGGTGAGGGCATATGATAACTACTTTGAGGCCAAGCCAGATGCCACAGGTCAGTATGGCTTCTCTTCATATCAGAAGTGCACTGCAGCTGTCCGGATGCTTGCATATGGAGTGGCTGGCGATCTTATTGATGAGTATCTATGCATGAGCGAGAGCACTTGCCTGGAATCGATGTATTGTTTCTGCCAAGCTGTGGTTCAGGTGTTTGGCGACGAGTACTTGAGGGCACCCAACCTTGCAGACACTGCCCGTCTTCTGAAGATGAATGAGAGCAGGGGCTTTCCTGGGATGCTTGGATGCATAGATTGTATGCATTGGGAGTGGAAGAATTGTCCCTTTGCTTGGCAGGGACAATACCAGGGTCATGTCGGTGAGTGCACGGTCATACTCGAGGCAGTGGCATCCCAGGATCTGTGGATTTGGCACTCATTCTTTGGTATGGCCGGCTCCAACAATGATATCAATGTGCTACATCGGTCCACGGTATTCGACCAGGTTGTCGAGGGAGAGGCTCCAATTGTCCACTATGAGGTGAATGGGCATGAATACAACAAGCCCTATTACCTAGCTGATGGCATCTACCATTTGTGGCCAGTTTTTGTGAAGACCATCCGGAAGCCTAACTCCGAGAAGACCAAGAAGTTTGCTCAACACCAAGAAGCCTGCCGGAAGGATGTGGAGCGAGCATTTGGTGTGCTCCAATCTCATTTTGCCATTGTGCGGCATCCTGCTAGAACATGGATCAAGGAGCTGATGTGGGGGGTCATGACAGCGTGTGTAATCATGCACAACATGATAGTGGAGGACGAGCGGGATCACGCGAGGCTATTCGATCAAGGATGGGAATTTCAGGATGAGTTGATTGAGCCGATCCCAGGGGCAGCGTCGTTCCAGCAGTACATTCATGTGTTTGACGAGATGCAGGACAAGGAAACACACATCCAGCTCCAGAATGATATGGTGGAGCATGTGTGGGCTCACTTCGGAAACCATCCAGCTCCAGAATAATTTCATTGAATGAACTATTTATTTCAGTCCATGAACTTTTTATTGTAATAAATTTGATAGTATTTGCTATCGAACTATGTTTGTGTGCTATTGATTAATTTGTGAATTGTAAAAAATGGGCCATTTTGCGCCAGGCCGTTGGGGGCACCTCCACCCCAAACGGACAAATGCCCAAAATGTATCCACGGTCCACCCCCAAAGGGACAAAACCGGACCAATTTCGGTGTCCGTTTGCTCCACCCCGTTGGAGGTGCCCTAATCCTATGTCGGTTGGCTCATGTAATATATATACAATGTAATCCCCTCTATTGATCAATACAATGAAGAGTTATGTCAATTATCAGAATCTTAAAGGACCATTATTTGTTAGTCTGACAATCAGTTTTGCCATTACATCATATCCACTGCTCATCGGTGTCACCAATTGAGATAGTAGAGAATTGTCAGGGCTAAATTTTTCTCAACCAAGCTCTTATTATATTTAGCTTGTGGTCTGCCCACCCAGGCTCCTATTTTTCTCTGGCTCCGCCGCCATTGGTGACACAAGACAAGAAGGAAGGTAAACCAGAGCAGAGGGGAGTCATGGAGCTGTTCCAGCAGAATTCCAAGGCGCGTCCGCGGAAATCTGATGGACACATGCTGGCGCCGGAGCACGCATGCGCGTAGGACAAATAACTGTTGCCGTTTCTTTCATGTACCACCGAAAAAGGTTTTCGCCCCGCTTTATAAATAAAGTAACAACCATACAAACCACCGTACAACTCGACACCACAACACACAGCACCCAAGGCAAGATACAAGGATGCTAAGAACAGCTACGCTACCCTAACTGGAAGACGAAGCCGCGTCCGAAGAATGATGGGCTCCAAGACGACGCCTTCAAGAAGGGAACGCCACCATAGTGCCGCCACAGCCAGATCCAAAGGATCGGAGTTTTCACCCGGAGTAGCAAGAAGGATGGAGGACCAGGTATTTCATGTACCACGATGAATAAAACTATCAATCACATTTCAGAACAGACAAACCTTCTTTGATAATTCACTAGCTATAAGTAACTGCAATAAAAGACAAAACCTAAAGTTTTACTCAACACAAGCTGAATGATGCACCAGGTATTTGAAAAGGGAAAACTGAAGCCAAACATGTCATCTGTAAAACAGTTTCTCGTTACAATAGCGCTCCGTCAATCTTCGTCAGTTAAGGGCGCGGCTAGTATACACTTTTGCGTCCTAGGGACTAGACTAGCCAGGGTCCGCCAAAACCAGCCACTGAACCATGTTGTGCATATCAACCGGAAAATGCAAATGGAGACTGAGCTCCACGGAGCTCTTTATATTCAAAAAATTGAAAATCATATTTTGAAGATTGAAAAATCTGGAAAAAAAATTGAACCTATACAATGATACATCCTACAAACATGCAAAAATTCAACCTCAAATATTCCAAGATACAAAAAATAACAAAATTCGAAATATTTTAGAGAGTTCAAAATTTGCACTCTTCACTACTTTCAATTTAAAAATTTGGTCATTTCTGCACAACACAAAATACAACATATGTATAGTTGATATTTTACACGTGAGAGAATACATCATTATCTACATCCATAATTTTTTCAGATTTTTTGAAACTCCTAAAATGATTTTTGATTATTTTTTAATAAAGAGCTCCATGAATTTTGGCCTCTAGAACATCACACTCCATTGTCAGCCTACTATTTAACCCATCCTAACTTGTAAGGCACATTTGGTTGCAAGAAATCAGTAAAGAATCATACGAAGGGTCCGATTTATACTCTAAAAGTTTCAATAAATATGGTAAACTAGTAGTATATACTAGAAGCCACTATAAAGTTATTATTTAGATCATCGTACGCTTTTGTATTATAATACATACATATAATCTGTATAATCTGTAGTGTATCAATTTTAAAGAAGACTTGAAGAAGATTTTTTATAGAAATATTGTTCAGATGTAACATGAAGCAATATTATTTGATATATATATTACGAATTTATAAAAAAGAATGCTACAACTAACATTTTAAAATATTGCTATATAACTATGCCAAAATAACAATAAAAACTTATACTTGTCAATGTTGTAAAAAAAAAAAGTAAAAAAGTTCAGTACAAATTGCCCAGTCGTGCTGCAGGAAACGCAACACGTGGACCCAAAATAGACGGGCAAAAATATGTGCAATAATTCAGACATTATCCCGATGTTTGGATTCAAAAACAAAAAAATGTCGACAAATGTTCAGATTTAGGAGGGGGCGCTGCTTTCGGAACTTGGCAAGCAGCAACACCTTGAGGATCACCCATGCCGCCATGTGGTCCTGCACCCCCGTCGAGCAGTACCTGCCCAATCCCCACCCGCCGTTGTTGCCCTTCCTCGTCCTTCCACCCCATCCTGACCCGCACCAGCGTGTGGTGGTGCTAGCTGGAGTTCTGGATGGCGGCGGCGGACAGGAGGGGAGAGGGAGAGCCTGTGAAAAATGGGGAATGTGGTTGCCTCTTTGAGCCTAGCACCCCAGTACCCTTCATCACGAGCCGCAGGGTGTAGATCAGACACGCGAGGTAAGCGAGCACGCCGTCAGGCCAGAAAAATGATTTCACGAACTGAATATTTATGTAGAGTTCAGAAAAATGCGCAGGCAGGAAATAGATTTAACGAACTGAATATTATGTCAGAGCGCTTCCACCATGAATTATGTTCAGGTTTCTTTGTTTTTTTTTTTTTGAGGGAAGGCCACATGGCTAGCTTTATTAAAATTAAAACATAGTTACATCGTTTAGCAGATTCTCCAACCGAAAATCTGGAGGTTCATCTACTCACTTAGAATCGCTGCGGATATCGAAACAAAACTTTGCTAGCTCATGAGCGACGCCATTTGCGTCCCGAGGACAATGGATAAAATCTACCTTCCCTATCATCGTTGTTGTCCTTTTATACACTAACCACTGTAAGTAATCCCCTTTCGTTTATCTCGCACATTTAAATCATTGACATAGAACAAGGAACACATAGAAAATAAGCATGAGTTTAATTATTGGCCTCGACAAATCTAAGTACGACAAAAATAGAGCTGGAGCAACTGTACCAAAGACACTTTACACAAAAAATAAACATACAACTTTCGTTATAGTCGCCTCGCTGACCATAGATGAACTAAGGTACAAACCGCAAATATAGCCCTAGGCCCAATAAAATGCCCAAATCTAAGCCCCAATCTGACAAAAACACCCAAATTGGTTCTTTTTTTTTACCCTAACTGAAAGAAATCATCGTAGCCATAGATGAACTAAGCTAGCAGAATGTGCCAAATATAATCCCTACACCAAACCAACGAATATGACTGAAAGATCGAACCATTGATGCACATTGAACCCTAAAAACATGTAGAACTAACGTGCATGTCATACTAAGCAGAGAAATCGCTTTCGATCTACAAGGCCTAAGAGGGTTTAGAGATCATCTTACCGCTATTAACGAAACCCTTGAGGACAACGAGAAACTTGTTCAGTTTTGAAAAAATTCCAAATTTCAATTTTGCAAAATGTTCAATTTAAAAATAATCATAATTAAAAATGTTTAGATTTAAATAATTCTTAAATTTGTACAATTTGTAAATATGGGAAATTTTAATCCGAATTGAGCAACTTTTTTATAAAAAATTCAAAATCTGAACAATTTTGAATTTTTTAAAATGGAATAAATTTTCAAAATATGATCATTTTTAATTAATTTTTAAAAATCTGAACATTTTTAAATTGTGCACATTTTTTCAAAATCTGAACAATTTTCGAAAATAGAAAAATAAATGAGAAGGAATGGAAAAAGGGAAGACTTAAATGGGTCATCCCCCGCCAGTGGTCGGACCTTCAGTCTGCGCAGGTCACTTCCTTGCTGAAGGCAGGATATAGGAGCTCCGTCTTGGTCGGTCGAAGGAAGCTTTGCCATCGGGAAAATAAATCCCCTACTCGCACGTTGCAGCCCCGCTCCCTCTCGGAGGTCAAGATGGGAGCTCAGGATCCTTTCGTGGAGAGAACTGGCACCACGATGAGCTTGCAAGAATGACGCTCGCTTCAACCATTCTATGTGACATGTTCTGAAATAACACAGATAACCTTTGCTGTTTCTTTCATGTGCCACAATGAATTTAATTATCAATCACATTTGAGAACCAACCTACTTTGATAATTCACTAGAACTAGCAGCAATAAAAAGCAAAATGTCAAGTTTTATCCAGCACAAGCTGAATGATGCACCAGGCTTTCAAACAGGGAAAACTGAAGCCAAACGTGTCATCTATAAATACGTTACATGGTTACAATAGCACTCTCTCAATCTTCGTCAGTCAAAATGGAGATGTGGTCCCTGTCCACCCTGTGTTTCCTGCTCTTGAGCTTCGGTAATGCCACCATCCAGGAAGGGACCTCGCAGCCCGAAGAGACCAGAACGTTGGCGATATTCCGCAGGAACGGCTTGTCCTCCTCTGTGAAGAACGTGATCGCCTCACCTGATCTGCCTGCTCTTCCAGACCGTCCTGTGTATAACAAGGAAGGGGTTTAGAATCTTGTTGCGAGATCTGTGTACAGGGCAGGAAAGTCGAATATCTTTCTTACCTATTCTGTGAATATAGGCAGAAGCCGACTCTGGGAAATCATAGTTGATTACACAGTTGACACCTTTGAAATCCATTCCACGGGCAAGGACCTCTGTTGCTATTAGTACCCAGCTCTTTCCAGCTCTCAAGTTGTCAACGGCATCTTGGCGCTTTTTGAGGAAATAGAAATGAGCTAGTGAGCTTGATGTCAACGATATTACACCAGTGAAATCAAAATAACATGAATATTTATGGAAAATCCGTGATAATACACTATGCAAAAGTTACCTGCTCTTCGTTAAGGTCTCCATGAATTACATCAGCTCTAATGTCATCAAATGCCAGTTCCTTGTAAGCTCTTTTGCCCTCTCTTTGCTTTGAACAAAGATCAACACTGGAGGATTCAAGGACTACAATGGAAGATGATCGGTCAACAGCTCATAATGAAGTCGGAAACACATAGAAACTCCAATTTTGCAAGTAGTTAGATTAAGGCTACAAGCACCGTGATTGGCTTAGCTTTGCTATTTACATACGTGCATGCGTGAGAAGGAAATGATGCAATAACTGTTCATGTGGTTAGGCAAACATGACCAGTGGAAAATAGTCCTAAACAAGACAGATATATGGAAACCAGAAGAAACTGCCAGTGAAGGATCATGACATACTTCTGCAAAGCTTTGGCGAAGAGCTATCAACTTCCCCCTCTCAGTTCCAGTAAAGATCAACTTTTGACTAATCAGTGAGGACGCTGAATTCCTGCAAGTTTAACAGTTCATTATGAACATCGCCCCAGAAAAATAGATCTGCTTGTTCACATGAACACTTTATACTCACTTTCTTCCCACGATGACCCGAACAGCATCATGCATTATTGTGCGTGCAAGAGCCTCAATTGTTTCAGGCAATGTGGCACTGAACAAAGATCGAATTATTGAAGGGTTTGAGCATGCTTTGACAACTGCGTCAATCACTTCAACAAATCCAAGCTCAAAAAGTTTATCGGATTCATCCAAGACAAGGTACTCCACCCTGCATTTGGCAATTATGTGTTATTGTTGCACTATCTTGTGTTGTCGTGAAAGAAAATGTTAAAGCAAATTCTTGGTTTCTATGCAAGCAACATGAGGACACATATCACTAAGATGATATCAAATAGAGCATAAGCTTAAGGCTCTCCGGTATTTCTTGATAAGTAAAAAGACTAAACATAAAAAAAATGTGGATTCCAGTACAATTTATCAACTATAGTTCAAGTACTATCACTGTAACCATCCAAGCAGTTAATGTTCTGATGAAAATGTCAGTAAATGAACCCCAGGTTCACAAATAATAATAAAACATAAAGAAATGTATCATAATTTATCCACAGCAGATAATATAGCATTATACTTATATGAAACCGGTAGTGCTGCATAACTAAACAGACAAACATGCATGACATGATCACAGACCTACTTAAGTCAAGGTCTCTTTTTTGTATAGCATGGTCCAAACGAAGTGGGGTGGATACAAGGATGTCACAGTGCATATCCTTGAAATTTCCATCTTGCGAAAGATCTTTGGTCACTAGCTTGATAGATAACTTTCTTCCCTTTGCAAACTTCTTGCATTCTCTCGTAGTTTGTGCTGCCAATTCCCTTGTTGGGCAAAGAATAACAGCTTTAACAGCTCCTTTAGATCCTGGCTATTAGAACAACAATCATCATAAAGAATGTCCAAGGAATCTAAACAGCATAACATAATACCATGAAGATAAATACCTTGATTTTCATAAGTATCGGGAGCAAGAAAGCCAGTGTCTTGCCAGAGCCTGTAGGTGCACAGGCAAAGCATTCCCTGCCCTGAAGCAAGCAATAAGAAGTAATTACTGTATGAAGCTGTATTTTCCCATGCAAAGAGGACTAAAATTCAAACGATAGGGGGAAACACTCACTGAAAGAAGAATGGAAATGGCCTGTCTTTGGATAGGTGTAGGTTCTTGAAAGCCAAGTTTTGACAAGTTCCCAACCAAATATGAATCACAGCCATACCTAGTCACACAAATAAAGAGGCTTAGCATAACGACCTTACATGACTACATAATGACCACCAACAAGGCTACAATTAGTAATTTCTGGAATCTACAAAATGGCTAACCTCGAAACCAGTTCTTCGAAACTATCAAGTGGTGCTGGAACATTGTGTCCCGAAATGTGGATGTCGAACCTCTTCCGGAGAATGGCAGCTCTCTGCAAACCAAGTCAAATGGTTAAGATCCAACCACCAGAGATTACAGACTACTTACAGTTGCAAACATAGCAATTCAGCAACACTGGCTTCTAGTATTCAATCAATATGGTGAATTGGTGATGGAATCATAAGTCATAGCAAAGCTACTTTGCTCATCAGATATTTCGATACAACATCGTAATTTGCCAACGAGCTTACTATACCACAAAAAAAAAAGACGAATCATGAGCATTACCTCGATTTCCCTCTCGGCTTCCTTGCGCCGCCTCTCAGCTTCCGAGTCGTCATCCTTCCGCGCCTCCACCTTCACAGATTCCTCCACGGCATCCTTCACCTCCGCTCCCTTGAACACACTGAACCCCTCCACAACCTCTGCAGAGCAAACGCACCAGAATAAAATTTTACCAGCGCCACCGCCACTCCAAGCACCAACCGCCCGAGACCAAAACAACCCGGAACCGAAATCTCACCGGAGGCGCCCCTTCGGCGCGCTTCTTCTTCTTCTTAATCTTCTTTGCGTTGTTCTTGCTCTTGCGCTTCCGCTTCTTCTCCGGGGGCGGCTGCGCGGCCTCGGGGACGGGGGCAGGAGCAGGCTGCGCGCCGTTCCGGAAGCGGGCGATGTCTCCGGCGAAGCGCTTGCGGTCGAAGCGGGTGCCGGCGAAGAGCGCCGACGAGAGGCTGGTCTTCTCCATGGTGTGGTGGATTCGCCGCCGCCGGGGAAACCTCCTCCTCCTCTTAAACCCTAGCACGGTCCCACGCGCAGCGACAGATGACTGGACCCACATGTAAGCCACAGAGCTCGGGTGGTCTCCTCGATCAAGATCCCACGGTCCAGATCTGGCCACGAGTGCCATTCGCCATCTGGAGTCAGTCTGTTATCGTGGGTCCCACCCTCGTGTGCTCATCCGAATTCTCGGCCCCACTTTGCCAGCGGTGTGTCTCAATGACAGGTGGGACCCACCCGTGACCATTGCCGTCCGCTACCAGTTCTGGTATCCAGTGCTTTGCCCACCTCGCCGTAATCCTGCCCTAAAACAAGGAAGAAAAAATAATCACAGCTCCGTATCTTCTTCTCCCACAAAGGAATTTGCCAAATCCATTCCCGCGCGCCGGATTCGCCGGTCGCCTGTTCGATTCGTCGCGCGGGATGATGATCCCGTGGGGCGGAGTCGGGTGCTGCCTCAGCGCCGCGGCGCTGTATCTCCTCGGGAGGAGCAGCGGGAGGTGCGGAATTTTGTTTATAGTTGTTTTCCGTCGATTTTAGGTGGTTTTGTGGTGCTGATTTGGCGGCGGTTTGATCCGCAGGGACGCGGAGGTGCTGCGATCGGTGGCGAGGACTGGCAGCTTGAAGGATTTGGGTGGGTGAGCTAGGGTTTTGTTTAGTCGCTCTGTTGTCGGTTGCCTGATGGATGGGGATTTAGAAGTAGGCTACACTGGGTTGTAGTTTGTTTGGTGGTGCGGCAGTGAAGTCATTTGAGCTCTGATTTTCACCAGCTTCTTATGCTCTGAGCTAGTCTGATCCTAGCCTCCTCCCATGCGATGAATTTCTAGGGGAGATTCGAGTTAGATTAATGATGATGTCGATGAGTAGGATATCAGCTGGTGTTGATATTTCGTACTGTTCGATTGTAAACATGGTGTCTAGTTTGGTGGTTTCGCTACATTGGGTTGTAGTTGTTTGGTACTGTGGCACAGTGTTGGATTAATGATGTTGATGATTAGGTTTGCATCCGGTGTTGATATTTCGTGGTTTCCGCTGGTAAAATGGTACCTGGATTGGCTAGCTATCAGCAATTTCTTTTTATCCGTACATACACAAGTAGATGCCTGTGCCACCACTGTCTCTGCAGCTGCATAATTTGTTCTGTGAAATCTAAGAGTTCTGGATTTATCAAGTTGGCTCTAAATATTTGAATCGGAGTCCAGCTTTTGGTTCAGATATGATCAAGTAAACATTTGCTGTCAGCATGCTTTTACATGTGATGTACGTTGTACAAATATTATCATTTGATATGCTTGTTTATGTAATGAAGATGGTATGTTTTAACACGTTTTCACTCTCTTCAACAGCTGCTATTTTGGACGCTGCAAGCAAAGTCCTGCCACTTGTAGTGGCTGTCTGGGCGAGTTAGTTCAGATACACCACTTGTCTGCCAACAAAGTGGTATGAGAGGCGTAATAGTCGAAGAAACGGTAGCTACTTATTTCCTTCTTTTCTTAAAGTAGATGGTGCTCTTGTTAGTAATTTTAGCATTTTGCTAACTTTTGTTCTTTTGTAGGCAGAGCAACACTTCCTGAAGCACAATGATGCTGGATCCTGGATTCAAGATTCTGCTGTGATGCTTTCCGTTAGCAAAGAGGTTCCATGGTACCTGGTAATGTGATGTTCTTTATTTTCTCTGTCAATACAATAGTTCAATTTAGCCATAGTTTGATAATTTCTATTGCTAATATGTGTCCAAACTTGTAGCTATCTATAAGTTTATTTGTGGAAAACTGTCGCTGTTGCTAGTCTGGGCTACCTTCTTTGTTTGTAGACCAGCCAGATTTATGTCAAACAACAGCATTTAACTTAGGCATTGTTTATGTATTGACAATATACTTATTCTTGTTCTATAAAAACAGTAAGCCTAGCTTAAGTTATGCCGAGCTGTCATGTAAACATAAATGAAGTGACTGCTCATAGAAGAAAAGATAAATTGTATTTCTTAATTCACTATTGCTTATTCAGCTTGATAATATCTTATGATTTTGTGATAGCTTCCATGCTCATTAATTTTCTAACATCTAAGTAATCGCCAGGATGATGGCACTGGGCGTGTTTATGTTGTTGGCGCTCGTTCTGCAGCCGGGTTAGTTTTAACTGTTGCAAGTGAGGTTTTTGAGGAGTCAGGGCGAACACTTGTGCGTGGAACTCTAGATTATCTACAAGGACTGAAGGTTTGTCTAATCACATTTTGAGCAAGGCCAATGTTTGAGAATGCTATTCATAATTTAGCAAATATTCTTTGTAGATGCTCGGAGTAAAGAGAACTGAAAGGGTTCTTCCAACTGGAACTTCATTGACTGTTGTTGGTGAGGTAATATCCGTAGCTTTAATGGGTTTCAATGTATCGTGAATTTTTGTTGGCATGGCTTTTTTCTTTAGCCCCTTACTTTTGTTCTGGATTCTTATGCTATTTGACCAGGCCATTAAAGATGATGTTGGAACTATTCGAATTCAGCGACCACACAAAGGACCATTTTATGCATCTCCAAAAAGCATTGATCAGCTTATCTTGAATCTTGGGAAATGGGCCAAGTAAGGAAATGATATAGTACATTATTTTTCACTCTGCTAAGGCCTTAAGGGTCTTGCTGATGATGACTTGCCTTTCTATGACAGGTTGTACAAGCTTGCTTCCATGGGATTTGCAGCTTTCGGTGTCTTTCTTCTTGCTAAGCGTGCGCTAGAGCATTTTCTACAAAAAAAGCGTCAGCATGAGTTCCACAGGAAGTATGGACAAACATCAATTTCTTTTATTTAGAATAAAGGGATAGGTTCTTTGGATTTTTTTTTTGTTATTTCATGTTCATTTGTTCAGGAGGCTCGTTCATATGTGCTGGACATGGTTGCAATGATGTCCCTTCTTTATTCTGATCACTTGGTGTCTTAATGTCCATGTGCTTTTCAATTGCAAAAACTGCATATTAGCCACCTACAGCTAATATATTTCTTCTAAAGATCACATATGGTTGAAAAGGAATGCACTAGAGACACTGTATGCAAATGTGTTTTACACGTGGAACTATTTTTGTGTTCAATGAATACCACAAACTAGCAAATCATGCATGGGACCAAATATTAAGATATACTTTAGCAAGCAACAAATATTTTGTTAATCTGGAGTTCAGAATAATGATGTTATGTATAATTATGTATTCATTTATCCATACAGGGCTCGTGCTGCTGCCGCACAACGGCAGGCTAGGGAAGCTGAAGGTAATTTTCTTATAGATTGATTAGGCTGTCTGTCGGTACTAGTTACTATCTTATGATATCCTTTATTTTTATTAAAATGTGCAGATGGAACATCAGACGGAGAGCCTAACAGTAAGAAGGATCAGTTGGTCTTGGAAATATGTGTCATATGCCTTGAACAGGAGTATAATGCAGTTTTTGTGCCGTAAGTACCTTTTTTATACTCCACATTTCATCATATAACTTTATATGTTAATGAGGTTCTTTTTCCTTTGGCATTTTCATTTTTGATAATTCCTAGTATACGTTATAAACATTTATACTGTTCACTGTTTCATTTTTTTGTCGAGAACTAGGCCTCTACCAGTTGCCTAGAGCCATTCCCATAGGTGGGCGTGTAGCCAGCCACCCATGCTCGAGCACTGAGCTCCACAGGAGTTGGCTCATGGTTGTCTCCTTCAATTAAAAAGCCACAGGGGCTAGTCCCTGTTGGTTTTTTGCTTGTGGGAGGTGATAATATTTTTCTGTTTAAGGTGTTGTATTTAACTTGCCTACCATTTGAAAATGATTAAGCAACTTAGCAAACATCATCTTAACTTATATGCATTTCAATTTTCGTTGGAATCTCTGAAATAATCTGAACCGCGGTTTAGTCCTGACCTTGCAAACTTTATTTACATATTTTGCTCTGACTAGTGAAGATGTTTTTTTTAAATCATTCTCGCCAGTGCTCATTGATAAGCATCTTCCCTGCTAGCTCTGCTCTTACTGTATTGTCACCCCAACAAGTGCATGACGGTTCAACCTTATGCAGGTGTGGCCACATGTGTTGCTGTATGACCTGTTCTTCACACGTAACGAACTGTCCACTCTGCCGGAGAAGAATTGACCAAGCTGTCAGAACATTCCGTCACTGATGGCACTGTATGATGCTAAGTCCTGCACTTCATAACATACAACACCACGGTGAACTCTTCAAGTTCCAGTTGGCCGTGACTGCTAGTCTGCATAGTATCTGGACTGTGATACTGAGCTGAAGCTTGTTCATCGGAGTTGGCTATACAGACAAACTTCAAGTAATGCGAACTCATAGTTTGCAGTTGACACTGCGCCAGTTGATCTTGCTTGTGCTTTACAATTCTGTACAGAATCTTCCTTGTGTGGCGCCTTGTTTCTAACAGCGCTCTTACTGACAAGGATGCTATGTGGATCATTGGATCCTACGAGAAGCAAGTACTTCGTTGTTTCACATTGTAAAGGATAATCTTTTCTTCTGATGTATGGGACACCATCCCTTGATAGTTCTTGTGTGCTCACTGCTCGGTTGATATTGTGTAGTCACGGGAGAAAAAGTATGCAAATATGTCGGTGTTTTCTCAAGCTTTCCCCTCCTGTATGCATACACTCCAGTTAGTTTATCTATTTTTATTTTTATTTTGCGGGTAGTTTATCTATTCAATCCAAACCTCTATCAACGGTTCAAATATGGTATATGTTCAGTTCACAGCCAATAGAGAGGCATTGTGTTCAATGATTGAGTGGATGAAAAGATTCTTATGATATGTAGTGCAAATAGAAATCTTTAGGAAAGGGATCCTATTAGATTCGATCGTACAATGGTTTTTTTTATTTAATGGAGAAGTAGGTGCTGCTCTTGTTGTAAGTTAAAAAAATCAAATCCTACAAATCAAACAACCTATATAGAAAAAAGTCTTATCGATTCCAATCCTCCAAAATGTTGTCTCTTGTCATGGGCTTGCATGTTGTTTCGATAAAATCTGCTGCAATGTTATTGTGTAGGTTGCCATCTTTAACATGAAATGCGCAAAAATAAGTTCACATATAAAACAACTTTCCTTTCATGTTCCAAGTTATGAACTCATGAATAACTGATGTTTTGGACATTCACATGGTTTTCAAGATATAACTTTGATCACAAACTTTGACTGTACTGCCAAGAAATAGTAGTATTTTGAGAAATCGTTCTATGCCAAAAAAATTGTTTTAAATATACTGTTAATAATATTAGTATTCAAATATTTAAAAGTTTGATTGAAATATTGTATAAAATGTGAATTAGAGGGAGCAGAGACAAGAAGGGTTTGCAAAGCTTGGCGTAGCATACATCATTTTCTCCATTCGTACATACAAGATGAGTTTACTATGGTTATACTCCCTAGAGCGGATTTTTGAAGGCTAGGTACACCGGAAACCACTTTCTAATGCTTAGGGAGAAACATATTTTGTAAGTTGTGAAACATTACGACAAAAATCACACACATAGGTTAGAAAACCTAGGCACAATTTTTTAATAACTTTTTGTGACCAGGGAGAAATGAGAGTATTACTACAACTTATGTTTAACATTCTCATTTCATGAAGCTTAGCAAATTATCATTTTATTTGACAGCTATTATGAATTTTTAAGATTTGACACTCTTTGCTTTAATTTAGAAAGCACAGGAACCAGGTTCTATATTTTTTCTACTGCTCGGTGTATTGGAATCATGAAGGAAAAAAAGTGTATTAGAATTTAGGATCCGGATTGCCATTGCCAAAACAACCTTTGCCAGGTGGAAAGACCTGGTAGGCTGGGAATCTCTAATCCCAAGCGGCAGCACTCGGCACGTGTTCGGGATGAGCTAGTACTCCCAGTCCCGACTGCGAACACGCGGTAACCCTAGACCGGTAATCCCCTCCCCGCCCCGGATTCCCATTCCCAATCCCGACTCTCCCCGCCGCTCGCCTCCGACGTCTCTCCGGGGGCTCGGCTCGCCGCCGCCGTCTCGGAGCAGCCGCTCGTGAGTTCTACAGACCCCATCCCCTCCTTGATCCTCTACATGACGGCGTTCGGAACTCGCATTTTTTTCTGACGCGGATTTTCCACAGTCCTTTCCTGTCCTCCATCAGACTGCTCCCGAGTTCCAAGTGCCTTCCCATCTGCAATTAGAAGCTCGTCGGCTCGTCCTCACACTGTGGTGCGGCATCTGGTCTACGCAGGTCCATCTCCTATTCACATATTTCCGTGATTTTCTTCTGTTTTAAGCATGCTCTGCGTTTGCGGTACGGCTAGTGTTTCAGGCTTGTTCCAAAAGTTCGTCACTGCCGTGTTCATCAACTAAACTCATCTTCTTTTACATTTTAGGGATGAATCAGAGTGAGAGCTCCAAAGCTGTGACCGACAGCACCGAGGTTGTGCGTGGCAGAGGCAGGAACAAGAGGAAGTGGACATGGGACGAAGACGAGGAGCTTGTCAAGGCCCTCTGTGAGGTGTCTCTTGATCCCAGGTTCAGGGTCCAGGGAGGGGGCTTCAAGAACTGCTACTCTCAAGGGATCGAAAGCCTCCTCGCGCAGAGGCTGCCCGGCCGCGGTATCAAGGCTAGTCCTCATGTCGATTCTCGGTTGAAAGTGCTGAAGCGCAAATTCTACTCGATCAAAGATATGCTGGCGTTGCCGGGATTCTCCTGGGATGCCTCAAGGAAGGTCATCCGGTGTGAAAAGGAACGATACGATGAATACTGCAAAGTAAGCCATTCTTAGTGTTTTTGGCATTGTATCTATCTTCATAATTGTGTTTTTGTATTGACTTGTTTCATCTCTGCAGGATAATCCTAGAGCCAAGGGTATGAACGGTATCCCATTTCCACATTTCGATACGTTTGACGCGATATATGGCAAGGATAGAACCGGTAGAGAAGGGGTGGAAGTGTCCGGAGAAGCAACCGCTGACATGGAGAATGGGAATACAGGTGAAGCTGGAGATGAGGAAGCGGAGGAGGATAGGATGTCCACAGGACCATCCGGTTGCTTCTTGGATGCTACATCAAGCTATAAAAGGCAGAAGAAATGTAAGTATGGTGGGAAAATGAACAGGGTTGAATCAAATTGCCCGTCTCTGAACATGTTCAAGGATGTACGTGGTCACTATCAAGACGCCAGTCAGCATGCCGACACGATGGCGGAAGCAATGGAGCTGTTCAAGGACGTACACCGTCACTTTCAGAGTGTTGTTCAACATGCCAGCTCAATGGCAGCAGCAATGGAGGCGTTCAAGAATGCACATGATCAGTTTCAGGGTGTTGTTCAGAATGTGAACACCGCTGCAACAGCCATGGAGCGGTTCAAGGATGCACATGATCGTTTTCAAAGTATCACTCAGAGTGGTAGCACGGCTGCAGCAGTGATTGAAAGTCATACTGAACTGCAAGAAAGGTTATCGCCTGAGGTGCCCCAGCAGAATGCTAGAGTAAGAGCTATTGCTGAAATGCAAAAGCTTGGGTTTACTGGAAGCGAAGTGGTCAATGCTGCAAGTGTTTTCGCAAAGGAACCAAACCAAATGGGCATGTTTTTAGCGCTCCCTGAAGTCTACAAGAGGGAGTACATACTCCGAATGCTTAATGGTATGTTAAGTTATCCTCAAATCCTATATGGATGCAGCGCAACTACACTGAAAAAGATTCAGGCTTGATTATTCTGAATGTTCATTTACCATATTAGGTCCAACATAGGCATTTTGGATATAACAAAGTAGAAACAGTATCTGACATTCCTGTCAACTAGACAATTAGTATATCGATTTTGGAATTAGATGAGTTGAGATGCACCAGAGTGTTCTGGGCTATTAGCTTTTGTCGTAGACTTGCATGTATATTCATGTTTGGCATAATATGCGTCTAAGTTATGCGTTGCATCATGAGTTGTTTAATGCTTTTTGGAGTAGTAATTGTTAAACATCTACCATTACCAATATTAGTGCACTGCTAGTTTCTATTATGAGGGTATCTGGGTATGTGCACAAGAACTCTCTTTGTCTTGCTCGTTCTTAAGTGTATGTAGCCTTGCCACACCATTCGATGTGATGCTCGTTATGCTTGACTAGACGGGGTTAAACTTCATGGCCTGTTTGAAAGTCAATACTCTCGTTATTATTTTTGATTGTTTGGATTTTCTGTAAATCTTCTTTTTTCAGACGTGACAGAATCAAATGATCTGGTGATATCTCCTGCTCCAGTGAAGCTTATTGATTCCTGTCTCATCCTCTTTTTCAGGTGGGCAATCTCTCCAATTTTAATTTGGGAGTAACATGAGAGGAATGGAGCTCTAGAAGTACCAATTCAATCTAGTTGCAGCAGTGACAGTTGAAATTTTAGTTGCACATGTATAAATAGTTACTAGTCTACTGTCCCTCTGTGTTTCGGACTTCTGGTGCGCTGTGTTAGCAAGGCTCAAATGTAAAGCTTGGCAATCCTTTCCTTGCACCAAACACATAACAATCCCAGCGTATCTATGTTTCACGATGCTATGGCGTATGGGCGATTATCTATGCTCAGATGGTACGGCCAATTTGAACATTCTAAATGATCTTGTCCATTCCGAATCCAATAAAAAATAATAACAGACACATAAAAATTATGTTCATCGCATGCCAGGAAAAGGGTTTATAAAAGAGTTTAACGAGACTACTCTGTAGATTCTTTTTCTAAAGCGGGACTATTTCACTGTCCTGATGTTGACAAAATCAGAGTAATAGTCTGCGTCAATTTTATGTTACAGCTTTTGCTCAAAATCACAATTCTTCAAGGATACCAAAAATTCGTATAATTCATCATCTCGATGGTTTCAGATACAGAGATGCAACTATTCAGAGGGCTTCAACCAGAAACTGTGTACAAACTTGCTGCATAGAGTGAATAGATAAAGCACAAACTATGAAAAAGAAAAGGAGGCATAGAGCTTTGTCTCATCCTCAGTTTCAGGTGGGCAATCTCTAAACTTTTTTACTTGGAGCAACATGCCCATCCCACTTGCAATTTTAGGCACGACTAGTCCACGTTAGCGAGAGAAAGCGATCGAGCCATGCTCAGCTTAGATTTTAATCAGGATAGCGCAGTAGGAGTTTGCATGGGAAACGCCTCGTCAATCTGGCATGTACATTCTGCCAAGACATGCAACATACGTACTGGCGCACAAATGCATCCTGCGATCGTCAATCAATGCATTTTTTTCATTAGCCAGGGTATATATGCTTCAAGATGGTATGGCGTATCTATGCAATCTGAGCATTCCGAATGATTAAGACGTCCCATTCCGATTCCCCCAAAACAAATCAACAGCCACATAAAATTGTGTCCCATCAGATGCATATTACAACTTTTGATTAAAAAATCACAATTCCTCGTTGACTTCAAATTAACCAATATATATTGAGATGCAACTATTCAGGGCTTCAAACTGAATCTGCGTATAAGCTCACTGCATAGAGTGCACAGATAAAGCAAAAACTGAAAGAAGACAGAGAGCAGAATAATCATTCCAAGTTTAGCACAATATGCTGACATCAAATATCTGCAAACCAACAAGAGAGCAAATGTGGTCGTTCTTCGACAATATTATTTGCAAATTGAAAAGACATCATAGATGGGCGGTAGCACTTCCACGTGGACTGAGAACGTCACTCCTTCCCAATGCCGTGAGACATGTTGTAGATCCCACGACCCTGTTTGTAGATTAAGCGACAGGTCAACGGCTGGGTAAGAAGCAAACATCAAAAAGCACAATTAACCAAGCACGGGATGAGATTTTGAACTTACGATCATGAACAAACTGGTGCCAGCGAGCGCAAGCGGGATGGCAACAGAGGTGATCACATCGTAACGCCCTTTGAGATGGGTGTGCTTGCTCAACTTCTGGAAATACTGTTGTTTCTGAATGATCTTCTCCCGTGGATAAAAGGGCGCTTCTGTCCCTGTCGTCATCCTGCATAGAAATATAGCACTGCTGAAAAGCTACTCAAAAAAACAGTTGTACTATAACCATTGCATTATGGCTGTGTACACAAAGAGACAGCAGCACGGGCCTATAATTTCAGAGAGTGATTTCACTCCCACAGGCTTACAATAGCACCGAAATGAGAAACAATCTTAATGCACAATCTGCAACGTTACTTAATCTAATAGGCATGGCATGCTTGAATTCAGTGATCAGAGCATCTCAACATATTTCAATTAAGCAACGCAGTAGCACAACATTTCATCTACAAATATAGCACTTCTGAAAAGCTACTCATCAATAGTTATAAGATAACCGTTGCATTATGGCTGTGTACACAAAGAGACAGCAGCATGGGCCTATAATTTCTGAGAGTGATTACAATAGCACCGAAATGGGAATGATTACATAATGCACAATCTGCAAAGTTACTTAATTTAACAGGGATGCTTGAATTCAGTGATCAGAGCATCTCAACGTATTTCAATTAAGCAACGCAGTAACGATCAATTCCCCGCCCAGGAAGGGATTTTTGGTTGCGTCCAGGCAAGATTAGGCGTCGGGCGCGATAGCACTATTTTCCCAGATTGACCAAGCGACGGCGCAATCGCAAGCGCTAGGAAAAAAAGAAATTGATAGTCGTACGGAAATTCTAGAATAGAATGGGAGGCCAGGAAGCGGCGGAAACAGCCCGCGCCGGGGGTCATCGAGGAGCTGCACGAGCACCTAAGAGCAGATCGTGAAGGATTCTTCGGAGAAGAGAGGGCGATCGACGACGCTTACCTGACTGGCTGGGACGCGCGGGGTAGGGCAGCGACGGGGTGGTCGTCGGCGTCGGCGTCGGCGGGTGGATCTGGAGGCTCGGAATTGGGGTTAGCTTTGTGACCTGGACGGGGAGCTCCTATGTGACGTTTTCCTTGCTGGACTCAGTTCTCTGTTCCGTAATCGGTTGGGCCCACGTAACGCTAGTAACTGGGCTGGCTCAGTGAGTTATTTTTCCCCCCTGTTTTCTACGTATATTTTTATCATTTTCTATCCTTTTTTTTTTTTTCGTTCATTTTTTATGTTTTTCCTTTTGGTTTTATACATTTACTTGAATGCTACTCCCTACATGAAAATTGTAAAAAGTTGAGATAAAATGTTTAGAAAGTTTAGAAAATGTTCACAGGTTTAAATAAATGATCACAATTTAAAAAAAACCTATGTTCATGTGAAAAAAAGTTCACCCCTCTCAAAATAATTGCTCGCGGTTTAATATAAAAATTTCACGATCAAATAGGAATTTCCGCCCGAGCGAGATGAGGAAAGGAAGGAAGAAAGGGTCGACCCAGTGCGGTGGCTTGTTCGGTTAGTTGGACCATGTCTCTTGCCCGTCAAGGGCCCGAAAGTTTAGGATGGGCCTTGAGAAATTATTTAAGTTAGGTTGTGGAAATGCGCATTGAAATTTAATAAGTTCTCAACGAAAATGATGTAATCAAAATTCAGGGGAGGACGGACGCGAAAGAACGTTCGACGATGCAAAGATGTTGCATGCAAAACAACATGTGTTTCCATATGAACGTTAATAGCATGTCCTTCAAAACGATTACTCTCCATGTGGCATGTCCCCCAATTATGTGGTCACGGTCGTCACTAAGAAAGGGATCATGCGGGGTGAGCAGAGGAGTCATGCATTCACGTGAAGCCAAGACTAAAACCAAACTTACAACATACACAAAACGGGAGGAAATAAATTGTTTAGTGTACACAAGAAAAACAGACACACAATGACATCAACGCGTGGATTTATAAAAGGAAGTTCATTTCACAATCCATTTTCACCGTTAGCTTTTAGATCCTATTTGAGTATATTTTAACAAAAAAACACTCTTTTGCTACCCATGGTAATATAGTAGTTGCCACATTCCCTGGAAAAAATATACTTGTTGCAATTGTATTTTACTAGAAGAGGTAGGCGCGCTTTGCCGCGCCGTTTGTACAGTGGCAAAAAATAAAAGTTAATGGTCATGCCTGAAATCGTCTCAAATACGATAAGTTCTTACAGGTGGGTGGTGAACACACACTTACTACTCGAGAAATTCATCTCCCAAGTCGACGCAACCGCTCCACTGCTCATCACACTGACCAGTGAAAAGTCTCTTCTCCAGCCCAAATCTGACGCATTTGTGCCTTCTTCATCTCAGCCATCGTTGCGTGGTGTATAGTGGCGGCACATACGAGGGCGGGCTGGAGTTCATGCCGAAGCTGGCAGAGGACCAAACAGTTGGAAAAGAGAAGGCTGACTGTCTGCACAGGATGCAGTGATGGTCCCGAAGGAGGGGTTGTTTGGGAGCACGAGCGCGGCGTATGTTGGCTGCTCCGGCCTGGTCGGCTGCCACTTTGGTGTAATAGGCGACACTGGAGGATGGGGAAGAACGGCGGCGCCAGCGCCGTCCAGGCTTGGGACATCAGCGTGGAGGACCGGTCCGAGGTAAAGGGTAGTGTAGTTGCCGACTCGCGGAGGTCGGAGAGGCGGTGCAGGGTGGACAGGTATCGGTGACGTCCTTCTTGCCCACACAAGATCAACACGTATACCCACGGTGCTATCACCGACGATGGGCAATGAAAAATCACACTCACTTACATGTGGGGCCACATATTCACACCTAGGAGCAAGCACAAACCTCTATTTTTAAAGAGCTTAGTACTTTTAAATAAGAAAATCACACTCACTTACAGGTGGGGCCACCCACGTTCACACATAGGAGTAATCACAACCCTCTATTTTTTGAGAGCTTAGTCACTTACATGTGGGACCATCCATGTTTACACCTAGGAGCAACCACAAGCCTCCATTTCTAGGGAGCTTAGTTCTTTAAAGGATACTAACAAGTTACTATGAAGTATTATGACCATGATGGTAACTACTCGCTCCGTTCCTAAATATAAGATGTTTTAGCTTTTTTTTAGATTCATATGTATCTACATGTATTTAGACACATTTTATTGTGTATGTTCACTCATTTGGGTCCGCACATAGTCAACACGTGAAACACCTAAAACATCTTATATTTAGGAATGGAGGGAGTACTAGTGGACAACATATCAAGCCCATGACCATGTGATGTTAGTCCAACAAATAAATTACGTATACCCCCATGGTGATAACTAGTACCCATGGTAACTTTTGGCCAAATTTTACCTGAATATATTACCACAGAGGTTGCTACATTAGAATCATCATTTACAACCATGATATGATAAGTACATCGGCGTCATGGTGATATTAATATCATCGCTAGTTATCTGAGACTGGTTAGAGGTTGAAGCATTCTTAACCAAAACTCTTGCCATTAATATTTTTTGCTGGAGTGATTAAACTAATCAAGTAAATTAAGTGCATTACTTTTGGTAAAAAAATGGCATATTTATAAATTATTTAAAGAAAAAACATTGAATAAATATAGTTTTCAAGACCCAGTCGATTGTGGAGCCCGTTATAGTAGATTTTCGTTATTCTTGGGAATGGTGTCAGAAAAAATCTTTTCAGTGTAATGGAATAATTGCAGTATTTCTAATAGTGGAGTGACAACATTGTTGTTTTCATCTCGAAGGTGGAAAGTTCTGATAAAATAGCAAAAATAAGGTATAGTCTTACAAATATGGTATTATAAGGTAATGTCAAATATGCTTGTAACAATATTAAAGTTATTCTCCCAGACATATATACTTTCAATGTCTCAAAGTGCTTTTTATTCCATAGAGACTAATGACAAACAAATTTGTTGCTTATGAATGTGCTTGTTCCTTATTTACTGATTGCATGATATGCTTCACCATGTAGGTATTTAGACTGACTGAAAGCTAGAGCGAAAGGTTCGAAAGCCTCGACTTGGAATTGGAGGTGCTCTTTCTATCTTGTTTCTCTCATGCATAATTTGAACGAATAGTTTATTTCTAAAGGGACGCTCATGTTCTCTCAGATGGACCATTTGCTAAGGGTGTTCGTTTAAATTTAAAGTTTTCTAGAAAATCAGATTTTTTTTTGCCAGGTAATCCGATTCACCCGGGGTAGGATTTGCAGTTACCGGGCGGTAACCGAATTCACTGACCGGTTACCCAAACCTTGCCTGAAACCAATGTTTCCATGTTTCAACTAGATGCACTTATCCTTGGGCTTATCAAGCGCTCTAGGTAAGTAAAGCTTCCCATTGTTACCGACTTGTAATACAGAGCTAAGACACTGTGGTGTGGTGCAATGTTCTTTTCCTCCTTGCCATCCATTTTCAATAATTCACTGATGAGGACGAAAATGGAGTTGCTCCTTAGTCCTTAGACAGAACAAGCTGGCAAATGAATGATGTCAAGCACATACTTCAGGCATATCATTCCTTTGCTGAAGCGTTTCATCCTCCTGTTGTTAAGTTGTTTAGTGTCATTGGCTACATCCTACTAACTAATGAATTCACTATCGTAAGATATTTTAGCTATTTAGAATTGACTACATACTAAAATTAGTGAACATACATACTAAAATATGTATAGATACATATAATAAAAGACTACAATATTTTATATTACTTAACGGAGGGATGGATGTCATAGGGGGGACTATAGTGAATGAACCCATGATCTCAATTGAGCATTGTTTTGTAAACTAGCAGCTATCTTCCCGGCGACAATTGTCGCTACACCTACAAAAATCACAAAACCTTATAAAGAAATACATCAATCCGTCGGAAACCACCTTGCCGGAGACAACTGTCACTACACCTACAAACTTGATACATTGGGTAGACTTGATTGAAGCCATGTGCCCAAAACTCACCAACGCACATCATTTAATTTTAAATCCAGAGGGCACAACCAAGACGTACAATGTCATGTACTCTTTGTCATAAACAATAAAAAGTCTACATTGGTTTACATGAACGATTGCACACGACGGATCAATACAATATACCACACGAAACAAACTAGTTAGATTGGTGGTGACAAGTTTAATTTGCCTGCTAGTCTCTCCTATGGACGGTTTACACGTGTTACATTATAAATTATTTCAATGTTTAATTTCATCCATAACTTCTTGTTTGAGAAACTTATAGAAGTATCTGTATACACCATGTTATACAAAGGAGCATTGCCGTGAGCATATATAACAATTGAATTGTTTGTGCAAAAGTAGTAGACATATAATATTTAATGTCCATCGAAATAGTTGTAAGAAAATCTATTTCAAAAACAAGTATATATATCATAAGCATAGTATCGGCTTATTATTAAATCCAGTATAGCTTGTAAGACACATTTGACTACGGAAAAAATTATCACACTAACTATTCAATATACACTATAAGTTTTTGTATATTTGCTTACATAACTATAGACTATACATATCTTTTAGGATATTTGTTAGGTTGTACGCTTTGAAATCTCTACCAATATATATAATAATATTAAAGTTTAAAAGAATATTCTCAGTATTATATACATATACATTGTATAATTCATCAACTGTAAAAAAAATTAGCACGCGTGTTTTTTTTTTCCTTCTTCACATTTAAGATGGCTATGTATGCTAATTATTAAGGATATTATCTCGGTAAAAAATCTTTTGTGCAACCTAGATATATTTTGAATGATATACATCACAAATACAACGAAACACACTGAGAAAAAATAATGTATGGTTAACAACACCGTTAAAACTAAGAAGTATAAAAGTTTAGTATAATTATATTTAAACTTGTGTTGGGTCCAAAATTTAGTTGGAACGGCCCTGTCGTGTTGCGGTTTTCATCACGCGTGCCGCCCCGCTGTCGGGCCACGTTGGTTCGTTGTCATGGTGCCGCACGTGATGTCCTTGGCGGTAGACTTGGTGCTCTCCGCTGCCAAAAAATGACGAGTTGCTCCTGCACGGTCGAGGACGGCATCATCCATCTCGCCGTGCTGCTCGGTGTCCTCCTCGGAGACGAGTGGCCGCGTTTGTGGGCCATGACAACACGAGCCTAACATGGCCCCTCCACCACCACCCGGTCGTTGCCATCCTCGTCGTCCTCGGCGCGCTCGAACTTGCGGGCTACCACGCATGGACATGTCTTCGCTGCATGGAGAGAAGAGTCACCCGCAGAATCATGACCCGCCGACACATGTAGAATCAGGTGGACGCGGTCATGGCCCGTCGTTCGTGCCATGCATGGCCACACCACTGCCTCCATCGAGCTCCACCTGCAGTAAAAACCCTAGATCATGTATGAAGCGTGCCCGCCCGTGGCTGGTCCGAGGCTGTGGCGCCCCGACCTGACTGCTATACAGTGATGTTGAGTGTCACCGGTTAAGCGATACAACCGGAGGTTACGGGTTTACCAATCCCCGGCCAAAACCTTTGGCAGGCGTTGCTCGGAATTGATCACCGGCAACGCAACACCCCGATTGATGCCTTAACACAGGCTCAACTATCAAAGCATAATAGAGAGATCAAGACTTGTGGAACAACTGGCACATCACAGACTCTACGATACAAATCAGTATAGTTCAACTCTTATAATAGAGAAAGATAGCAAATGACAACCAGAGGTCACAGACCCAACAGTACAACAAGCGGAAGCGAATTAGGTTGTTCTAAACAACAAAAACCAACATATGGCCTAAGAGGCCTACAGATAAACACCACAGCGCCAGCTGTTCCAGGATGTCCCAAGCTGCCACCTGGGAACCCCAGACTACTCGTCGACGTCCACACAGAACCCACCTTCGAGGTCGGTGAAGTCCTCCTCTGAAACAAAACAAACGACGTTGAGTTCGACGAACTCGCAATATTATTTATAGAGCTTTAGCTCGATGAGGCTTTCAAAGTTATATGGCTGTTTTGCATAAAGCTGATTTTATTTATGAAAAACATAACTCCATGGCATCGACTATTTAAAAAGGGGGGTAAGAAGTGACTCTTTTCTTTCATCACCTTACTCATCATCAACCATCATCAACCATTGTACCTGTTCATCAAAGGCACCTCCCCGAATCACCCTCGAGGAAGCTCACCTTGCATTCGTGAGTGGTACCTCTAGTACCCAATTTTTAATCATTCTGTTAAAGTTATTCTATGATCTTACCTTCACTTCCCAAGTTCGTCCATAACCGTGGACACGGCTTTTCGAAAAGATTTAACCCTGCAGGGTGCACTGTGTTTACCTTCGGTACCGCCCGGCTCATTGCCTACACGTAGCTCTCTTCCGGGGAAAGCCGGCTGAGTGGGAACGGTTACAACCTTTACCTTGTTAAAGACTAACCCAGGATCATCAGTGAGGACGGAGCAGCGGATCACACAACACCCTGCCCCGTGGCCACTCATTTTCCTAACACCACCATCCTCATTTCTGTCTTAGCCACCATCTCAACGCATGCGCAAATGGAAGCTCAAACTAGAGGACCCTGGCTAGTCCGCCCAAGTTAGTCGGTCGACGAGGGCTCCATATACCCCACCGAATGGAAGCGCGCTCATTCTTGGTTCAAGAGGTAAAGAACTCGCACCTAGGCGGCGAGAGTGAGACAAAACACCACCATACCAAAGTGGCCTCTCATCCCCACCTTTAAGCATTTTATTACCTGTCACCACAATTTCTCCACCATCATCTGAACACTTCAACAACCTGTTTCCAACATGAAGTATCCATTGGACGGCTAAGCATTTAACTAAACATGGCTAAGCATCCACATTGCATAATTAAGTATTTTAGGCCAACAAAACAATCCTATGGATATTAGGAGGGGAAACAGGTAATTGGCATCGGAATCTTAATGCAACTATAGGATACTCTAATCCAATAAAATTGACATTTGGAACCGCATGCAATATTATAGTGGAGAAAATATTTGCGGAAACATAGGATAAGATATGCTCAGAGGGGGGATTACGCTTGCCTTGTTCAGGGTACTGGTAGTACGGCTCTTCGGGGTATTGCGGTGCAACCCCGGCTGCTTGATCTATCGTAGCACAAAACACGGAAGAACAATCAATCACCACACATGATTTAACAAATGCAATGCACAACCACATGATGACATGACATTTTAAGTCCTCGGAGAGGGATGATTGCACTATTCAAATTAAACGGAGTCCGGATGCTTAGAGGGGCGCATCCCGAATATTCCGTGGATTTAAGTAAAGCGGCATATTTAATTATTGATTAGGATAGTTGAAACCCTAGGGTGAACTTGCATATTAGATGTCATGCTCATGTGATGAAATGCAGAGTGTTGGTGATTAGATATGCAGGATATTTCTTTTAAAAATTAGTTCACCATTTTCCGGACATTTTGATATGCCACACGCATTTTTCGGAATCACCGGTATCCAGTTATTACAATTCAACTCTCCCTCTTTTAAATATATCCCTTTTCCTCTTACAATCTATGTTTAAACAATAATGGGAATACTTAGTCAGATTAGAGAGAAAATAGAAGAAACAGTACAATACTTAGTTGCTGGACAAGTTCGGAATTATTCCGGAATTCCGAAGCACTCGGACTATTCCGAGCTGTTCTGAGCTCAATCCGAGATGAGCAAATCGGTACTGGATTCGATCGGAACGAACTCAGTAGATAGCCGGAAAAATCCGATCGACCGGAATTCCGAACCATTTCCGGATCGATTCCGAGCGGGCGTCAACGCGAGCGACGACGAGCTACGGCGCGTCGGCGACAGTGGCTCCAGTGAGCGGCGCGAAGCAACGCGAGAGGGGAGAGGGGAGGGTGCGCAACGGCACGGGGTGCTCACCATGAGCACGTGGAAGGCGACGACGAGGTCGGCGGTGGACCGGAGGTGCGGAAATCGCACGGCGGAGCGGCGCGGTGGTCGGCGACGAACTTGGATGGCGGCGGCGATTTACGGCCTTCGGGCTCGATTCCTTTGGCCAGAGAGTAGAGGAAGTGGCGGCGGAGCTTCCTGCTACCTTCGATTTACGCGGGGGCTCCTCAATCCGCGGCGGCGACGACGACGGCCATGGCGGCTTCGGGAGCTCGGGGAGAGAGGATGGGGAAACGGGGAAGAGAATCGAGGGAGGGAGCAGGTGTGGCTCGGGTTGTTCTGCGTCCTGCAGTTGGAGGCAGCGAGAGAGGGCCCGGCGTCGGGTGCGGCGCGAGCACGGCGATGCGGCGCGAGCACAGAGTGCTCGGTCGCTACAGCGACGCGGGAAAGAAGCAAGTTTTACAAAAAGGCCCCTGGCCTAATTTAGTCCATCACAGATTGGTCCCTGGCTATTTCTTTTAAAAAATCCAGTAGGTTTTAGGGATTTTATGGAGGCACTTAATCATTTTATTAAAATCTGGAAAAATTAGGGTTTCCTCCCCACAACATGTAGAAGCTCCACAAAATTTGGGGTTGCAAAATAAAATAGTTTGGACCACTTTTGTTTAGAGAGCTCGATTATGGAATTTTGCTAAATTCCCAAACTATAAACCTTTAGAGATTTTGAGCAAGTTCAAATATTATTCTCGGACTCTTGGAACTTCCTTGACAAGTTTTGGATGTCAAAGTATTTTGTTTTGCAAGTATGAGTGTCTTCATTAATTTGAATTTGTAATTGAAACAGTTTGGCATTTTGTTTTTTAAATGGTGCCAAAACCATTTGTGTGTTGTTTAGCGAGTTAAAATTGGATGCCATGATGCAATGCTACACAAAAGCGAAAATTTTACTCTGATTTTTAGGTTCTCAACTCAGGGCTTAACAGGATTGATAGAATACTCATATAAACAAGTTGCAACTTCTTTTCCGGAAGCTCATCTGGAAGGAACTCCGAGGTTAAGCGTGCTTGGCCCGGAGCACTCCCAAAGATGGGTGACCGACCGGGAAGTACTTCCCGGGTGCGCACGAGTGAGGACAAAGTGCGCAGAAAAGACCGGAGTTGATCTGTGGGGCCAGTCTAGAGATCCTAGAGAGCTGCCAGGGGTGACAGGCCCGGCCCGGGGGTGGCCGGGGTGTTACAATTTGGAATCAGAGCCGACCCTCGCGGTAACTTGGGCGTGTGCGGGTCAGTGGGTGGACATGTGGAGCATGTGCCGGCACTTGGCGCACAGACGGGTGCCAAGGGGGGAAGTTCCTGGACTGGGGGCTGACCGACGAGGGCGTCGGTCATCTAAGGGGGGAAGGATGTGAGATCCTGGCTCAGGGCTTAACAGGATTGATAGAATACTCATATAAACAAGTTGCAACTTCTTTTCTGGAAGCTCATCTGGAAGGAACTCCGAGGTTAAGCGTGCTTGGCCCGGAGCACTCCCAAAGATGGGTGACCGACCGGGAAGTACTTCCCGGGTGCGCACGAGTGAGGACAAAGTGCGCAGAAAAGACCGGTGTTAATCTGTGGGGCCAGTCTAGAGATCCTAGAGAGCTGCCAGGGGTGACAGGCCCGGCTACCCTGAACAAGGCAAGCGTAATCCCCCCTCTGAGCATATCTTATCCTATGTTTCCGCAAATATTTTCTCCACTATAATATTGCATGCGGTTCCAAATGTCAATTTTATTGGATTAGAGTATCCTATAGTTGCATTAAGATTCCGATGCCAATTACCTGTTCCCCTCCTAATATCCATAGAATTGTTTTGTTGGCCTAAAATACTTAATTATGCAATGTGGATGCTTAGCCATGCTTAGTTGAATGCTTAGCCGTCCGATGGATACTTCATGTTGGAAACAGGTTGTTGAAGTGTTCAGATGATGGTGGAGAAATTGTGGTGACAGGTAATAAAATGCTTAAAGGTGGGGATGAGAGGCCACTTTGGTATGGTGGTGTTTTGTCTCACTCTCGTCGCCTAGGTGCGAGTTCTTTACCTCTTGAACCAAGAATGAGCACGTTTCCATTCGGTGGGGTATATGGAGCCCTCGTCGACCGACTAACTTGGGCGAGACTAGCCAGGGTCCTCTAGTTTGAGCTTCCATTTGCGCGTGCGTTGAGATGGTGGCTAAGACAGAAATGAGGATGGTGGTGTTAGGAAAATGAGTGGCCACGGGGCAGGGTGTTGTGTGATCCGCTGCTCCGTCCTCACTGATGATCCTGGGTTAGTCTTTAACAAGGTAAAGGTTGTAACCGTTCCCACTCAGCCGGCTTTCCCCGGAAGAGAGCTACGTGTAGGCAATGAGCCGGGCGGTACCGAAGGTAAACACAGTGCACCCCTGCAGGGTTAAATCTTTTCGAAAAGCCGTGTCCACGGTTATGGACGAACTTGGGAAGTGAAGGTAAGATCATAGAATAACTTTAACGGAATGATTAAAAATTGGGTACTAGAGGTACCACTCACGAATGCAAGGTGAGCTTCCTCGAGGGTGATTCGGGGAGGTGCCTTTGATGAACAGGTACAATGGTTGATGATGGTTGATGATGAGTAAGGTGATGAAAGAAAAGAGTCACTTCTTACCCCCCCCCCCCTTTTTAAATAGTCGATGCCATGGAGTTATGTTTTTCATAAATAAAATCAGCTTTATGCAAAACAGCCATATAACTTTGAAAGCCTCATCGAGCTAAAGCTCTATAAATAATATTGCGAGTTCGTCGAACTCAACGTCGTTTGTTTTGTTTCAGAGGAGGACTTCACCGACCTCGAAGGTGGGTTCTGTGTGGACGTCGACGAGTAGTCTGGGGTTCCCAGGTGACAGCTTGGGACATCCTGGAACAGCTGGCGCTGTGGTGTTTATCTGTAGGCCTCTTAGGCCATATGTTGGTTTTTGTTGTTTAGAACAATCTAATTCGCTTCCGCTTGTTGTACTGTTGGGTCTGTGACCTCTGGTTGTCATTTGCTATCTTTCTCTATTATAAGAGTTGAACTATACTGATTTGTGTCGTAGAGTCTGTGATGTGCCAGTTGTTCCACAAGTCTTGATCTCTCTATTATGCTTTGATAGTTGAGCCTGTGTTAAGGCATCAATCGGGGTGTTGCGTTGCCGGTGATCAATTCCGAGCAACGCCTGCCAAAGGTTTTGGCCGGGGATTGGTAAACCCGTAACCTCCGGTTGTATCGCTTAACCGGTGACACTCAGCATCACTGTATAGCAGTCAGGTCGGGGCGCCACAGAGGCAGTGTCAGTAGAGCATCGTTCACAAGGCGAAGGCCGAGAAGGCAGAGATGTTCCTCCCGCGCTTGATGGGTGTAGTCGTCCATGTTTGGTTGTGTTGTCAAACTTGTGGATGTGTTGGATTTGATGTTCTCGGTCTATTTAGCCGAATAAGTTCTAAAAATATCAAATAACCATTCAGTTTGGTTGCATGGTACATATAATTGGATTGATAAGTTTAGTCATGTAGTGATTGTTAGATATTGCTATCAACCAACTATTTCAAAAGATCGATACGATAGAAAGTGGAGATATGATATACTTAGCCCCCCCCCCCCCCCCCCCCCACCCCCCTTCACATTCGACGTGGATATGGAATGATCAAATCCCCTCCTCACCTGACGTGTGCATAGATAAATGATTGAGTGAGACACAAGGGATGACACTTGGACTAAAGATCTCAAGCTTTGATACCATGTTAGATATTACTATGAACCAACTATCACAAAAGATCGGTCTGATAGGAAGTGAAGATATAATATACTCCCCCTGTTCCAAATTATAACATGTTTTAACCATTTTAATGTGGACTAAATATAGACTGAGATGAGTGAATAAATAAAATATTAAAATGGCCTATATTTAAAAAAGGAGGGAGTACTTAACACTGATATCGAGGAGAGAGTTCGACTATTTATAAGGGAAATTCTTCTAGGTCCACTGAGTGAGGGAGCATGTGCACTCTTCCGCCGCCGTCCGTTTTGTCCATCCGACGGACGAGATTCGTCATTGACCGACGGACGAAAACGGACAAATCTGGGCAAATCTATTCCGACGAAACTGGCGGCCCAGATTTCCCCTTGGCGCCATATGTCCTTGTAAAAACCGTTTGTTTGACACACGCATATCTTCTTTCACCGCGTGACGTTTATGTTATCTGCATGTATCCATGCTATACATAGCAGAGAACATAAACAGACAGATAGAAAACACACACGACTCACCCTCTGTCTGCTCATTTCCATGTTTTTTTGTTGTGCTAATTTCAGTTTTCCCCACCCGGCAACCACATGAACGGCTGTATGAGAGAGCAAGCTTCTAAGAGCATCTCCAGTCGGGGCGCCCAAACGGCCGCCCAAAGGCGTTTGGGGCGTGCCGGACACAAAATCGCCCCCACTCGCGGCGCCCAAACGCGAATTCGGTCCGGCGCGGCCCAGTTTTGTGTCCGGCACGTCCAGCCCACGCCCTCAACTTGGGGAGGCTTAGGGCGCCCCAGGACAGAAGGAAACGCGACGCCACGTCGGCTCCCGACGCGCGGGCCACGCCTGGCAGTGAGACAAGGGGATGCATTAATGCCGGGCGACGTCTCGGTTTCCCAGCCGTGCGCAGCGACGCGTCGCTTCGCCTCTGCGGCGAGGAAGCGTCTGCGCCACGGCGGCGTCAATGCAGGCGAGCCGTTAATGGTGTGGCAGGCGAGCCGTTGGACGGCCGGAGTTAAGGCAACCTCATCTGTTCGCCTCCCCGGCCGCTATATAGAGCGGGTTCCTCGCCGTCTCCACCATCTCCATCCCACACCTAGCCATGGCCTCTCCCCGGCGTGCCGCGGAGGAAGAGAGACGAGCGCAGAGGGAGGCCCGTCGTCGTCGCCGTGACAGCCAGGTTTGGCAGAGCGCCATGGCTCGCCGCGGCTGGCCATCGCAGGAGGCAGGCTCGTCGGCCGTCAAAGCTCC
Organism: Poa pratensis; assembly: GCA_947311845.1. NCBI lineage: Eukaryota > Viridiplantae > Streptophyta > Magnoliopsida > Poales > Poaceae > Poa > Poa pratensis. The sequence continues at coordinate 23,242,103 of CAMZMU010000102.1, read as the reverse complement.
GCCACCTCCTCCACCGCCTCCTCCGCCACCGGCGAACCAACTCACGGAAGCCGAGGCGCGCGAGCTCGTCCGCACCAACACGCCGGTGCCGGCGAACTGCGTCCTCCCCGAGGGATGGGCCACGAACCCAGTGCACGTCCCCGTTGCACCCATGCTGGCCGGCCAGGCGCGGCTCGACTACGTCGCCTCGTGCATGGGGACGATGGCGCCGGAGCTGCACGACGGCCCCAGGTTCGAGCCGAACTCGGCGTACTGGGACAAGCAGGTCGAGCTCGAGCATGCCTACCGCCTCCACTCCTTCTTCGCCCCCAACTGCCGGTGCCCGTCATGCCACCCTACTTACTAGATCTAGTCTAGGTCTAGATTTAAATTTGAATGAATTATATTAGTTTGAATGAAATTTCAATGAAATATATGCATTTTCGTATCAAAATTTCATATTTGAATAATATTTTGGGCGCCGCGAGGGGGAGCGAGGACGCCCAAATGGGCAAGGTAGTCCGGACGGCGTCCAAAGAGCCTGTCCGGACGGCCTTTGGGCGCCCATTTAGGCGCCGCGACTGGAAATGCTCTAAAATTGCGTCAATTGAGAGGGGTGATAAGGTTTCTAGGAGCGTAGCGTGACTGTTCACTTCTGACGGTTCAACGACTTCTCTTTGACGTACCAATACATCCCGTCACCACCATGACCGACATCGATAATAGTGCGGTGGTGACCGTCCCATCAACATGCATGTGCTACCTCTTTATCTATTTGCACCAGTATTTCATCCATATGGAGATGTGCTAAATATATGAGTCTGTTGTATGTGTTAGATTTACTAGTTCGTTGTATTATTATAATGTTACTGTTGTTAATCAAACTCATCGAAAATGGCGGTTGCTATGCAACTTGTGACAAAATGTTCTTGTCCTCACATTGCAAATTCTAGAGCACAAAAAAGAAAAATCTGTTTTATTCTCTCGTGATTATGCTCGAGAGAATAATAAAAGTTTTCCTTCGCTCACTGCAGAGAGAAAAGAGGAGAGGAGGATGGTGTGTTATCCGGTCGCCGTCGCGGCGCACTGCCGCGGCCTGCTCCTCCTCCCCCACCGCACGCCGTCCACGACTGCCCTCCTCCGTCGCCACCTCCTGCTACCGTTGCCCCAACCCCGTCCGCCCCCCTCCTCAGCTCGACGGACATGGGGGCGCCACCACGCCGTCGACCCCGACGAGGACGACGTCTTCCTCACGCTCGACCTCGACGAACTCGAGGGCCCTGACGGGGAGGATGACGAGGAGGGTTCGTCGCCGTGGGAGGGCGCGCTGGTGTACCGGCGCGACGCGGCGGCGCTCCACGTGGAGTATGCCACCACGCTCGAGCGCCTGGGCCTCGCCGACTTCTCCACCGCACACTCCAGGGCCCGCGCCGCCGCCATGGGCATCCTCCCCTCCACCAAGACGAAGCTGCCGCTGGACGGCGCAGAGACCACTCCCGTGCTAGTTGCCGTCGACGTCACCAGGCGCCGCGGCCGCCTGCGCCTCGACGGCATCGTGCGCACCGTCCTCACCCTCGGCTGCTACCGGTGAGACCCCAATCCATGCTTGCCTCATCATGTCATTGTTCCCTCCACTGTATCTGTATGGTATGTGTGTCATGGGGAGAAATTGCAGAGCAAAGTGACATTCTTGTTACTAGTACTACTTTGACTGCAACATTCTACAGAACAATAAGTAGCATATAACTTCTCTTGCTGTTACCTTTGCATAACTTGCTTCTTATTGTGTGCTATTGATACACGATTAACTGTTCTCTGAATCGAATAGAGGGAATTGGCAGGATAGTAGCTTAGTTTCACCCTACAGAAAGTAGCAAAACAGCCAACTATGTTTCGAGTAATTTGTACAACTAGCTAGCTAGTTTTGATAATCTGGCATTTTCAGACTTAAGAAATTCCAGGGCCAAATGATAATGTCGACACCATTTTACCCTGCCGAAAAGTAGCATTGCTCTGTTGTTATCGCATCAGATCGCCTAATCTGCGTTTGAACTGCCGATGGCATTTCAGCTTTGCGTTGCTCAAATATTGAGTTGAAAAACCTGTTGCTTTGGCCATTGGCCAACAGCCAAGAACTACTTCGTTACAACTAAACTAGCTAGCTAGTTTGAGGGTAATCTGGCATGTAAGGACTCAAAGAGGATGTCTGTCCGGCATTTTCAGGCTACAAGGACAGGCTAGCTTGTTCTATTTCCATGTAATATGACTCAGTTGATTTGTCCTGAAAGCAGAAACCTATCATTCTGACTCGGTTGATTTGTCTAGCAAGGTTGTTGTTTGTTTATTTTAAACCCATTTTTATTATGCTTTCCTTTTCAGGTGTGCTGAGCCAGCGCCACAACCTATATTCGCCAACTTCTCCCTGTTACTGACAGAAGACCCAGTGGAAGAACCCGACATGGTCGACCTCGGAACCATATATGAAGAAGACGCGACCAAGTTTCCTTCAGTGACCGGCAGCCAGGATGAGGACGACCAAGACATCGACTGGGATGACCGCGTGCACTTCCCGGCCGGCGAGAAGGAGGTGGACATCTCGAAGCACATCCGGGACATCATCCACCTAGAGATCACGCTGGACGCGTTCTGCAGCACGACCTGCAAGGGCCTGTGCCTCACGTGCGGCGTGAACCTCAACACGGGCAGCTGCGGCTGCGGCGAGGAGGGCCGGGACAAGGATGCCAAGCGATCGGGTACTATGAAAGACCTGCTGAAGCCATTGCAAGATCGACGACGATGATGATGATGCGGACCGTAGGTAGGGATTTTGTGATGTGTGGTGACGATCTTGTAACATCTGAATTAAATTGCTTTTGGTGTTGAGAAGTTGCTGCTCCCAAAAGGGATCTTAGGTTTCAGGTACTGCGAAAAGGCTTCTCAAAATCGTTGTCCTTAGATTCTTTACGCTCATGAACATCTGTACATGTAGATGTAGAATTGACTGTTGTTGGCAACAAGCCTGAAGTAAGGGTTTTGTTGTTTTGTATGCACAAATCAAGTCCTAATATCGTTCGTGACAAGTCTTGGTTTGGACGATTGGGAACGGTACAAGCAGATCGTGAGATGCACTATATTTTGTTGAAACCTAAGCTTAGGTAGATGATGTGCGCGGTCGCCGTCCATACCGTGCCTGTCCATGTTACTAACCTAGTTACAGATGCAAATGAACATTCAGCTAAAGCTCATCAATCAACCACAAATTTCAGAGATGGAGCTTGCCAACACACTTGACATTCATCAAGTTTCTGAAGAATGGAATTCAGGACACACTGCACTCAGCAAAGAATTGATGACGAAAATGTAAAAAAAATCCGTACCACTAACTATCGTAATCTGCAACTCGTCATTGTGTCACCGAGGAGGCGGGCCCAGACTCACATCTAAATAGCATGCTCAGCTACACAAGTGGTATACAGGATTACAGGGAATCGGATTATTTTTCTCTCTTTCTTGGTGAAATAAGGGGCACATGGATCCCCACAGGAATTATTCAGGATAGACAGATATTGGCAGAATCCTTGCTCAAGCCAATGGTAACAAGAAACATGTCAGGATTCTATCATCTCTTCCTCATTTCCGTGAACAAAAGTTGCAGACCGGTACATTTACAAATATCCATGTGATGTTATGGCATCTAATGCCAGAATAATAAAAAACAGGGACTCAAAGTTTGATTAGTGGTTTATAAATAGCATCGAAGGAATTCATCCTGTTGTAAGAAAATGTTTGAACTCTGAACCTGAAAGCAAATGAAACTGAAATTGGTGTTGCGCAGCTTCTGAGGTACCACAAGAATGTGCACCTTGTTCTACTTCCATCTTCAGTTATCGCACCTGTCTTTTAAGTTGTAACTGTCATTACCATATCTTAAATAGCTGTAATCCTGATACTTGAACCATTGGGTCATTGGAATTAGTCAAGTGGTTCTACTAAAGACAATCTTATCAACTGAACTTTTATGCATGTCAGGCTGATGGTCTTTGGAATTAGTAAGTGGTTCTACTAAAGACAATCTTATCAACTGAACTTTTATGCACATCAGGCCATCAGCCAAGAAGAAATCCTGAGCAGTGTGTTCTTAAAGAAAATTCACATGCGTAGTAAAATGGTTGCTTGATGTGCTTGGATCTAGGCAAGAGCTTCTACGATAATTTTACCAATTAAACTGGTATGCATGTCATACCATCAGCCAAGATGTAATGTCTTCTGGGATGATTTAGCAACTGAATATACAGAAGTTTCAAGAAGATATAAAGCAAGCAAGAAATTCAGATATCAAATTGTAACCGACTAGAAAAGAGATTAGAGTTTTCCGCACAACTTGAAAGTACCGCAAATAATAATAGAGGTTCAGAGTTTACATAGGATAACTTAAGCACCACCGCCAACACATATTAAACATCCAAAATATACATAACTTGGAGTTTGACAGATGATATTAGAAGCTCAATTTTGGCTAGGTCTCTATGAGTGTCTTGGTTCCTTGGCTGTTAGCAACTGCTCCATCTTGAGTTCTGCACTGTGGCTCTTCCTCGACCACGGCAGTTTTTATGTGGCCCGACAACAGACAAACAGGAAGACCACACTCCAATCTTTTGTTGGGATCCAAGTTGGTGTTTGATGTTCAAATGGTATAATATCTCTGAAGTAGCGTGGTATATATCTCTGTACTCGCGCGAGAACTTGCTGAATTTTTGCCTCCATGTGGAAACTAGATAGGGCAGACTGTAATATGGGGACATGTATGTAGCACTCCTAACCCCAATCTCACAACAGACGGCAATGACATGAGAGCAAGGCTTGTGAAGCAGCTGCGGCTTGTTGCATGAACAGGTGGCAGTTTTTCGAACTGTGGATCCTTTCGACTTATTCAAGCTCAGGGTATGCTCCGACTTCAGGTGAACGGTCACCTCCCTCTTCCTTCCCTTAACTGTAAATTTCCGATCCTCTTCCCCACCAAGAATATTTTTATCAGCGGCGTATGTGTACATCAATTTATGCATTTCGGCTTTCTGCATTTTGGAGTTCATGTCAACCTGGACGCGTTCTGGGAAGTTAATTGATGGGTTGCCAATTGCTTTGTTTGCTGCCGCACTTGTGTTTTCAAAGTACTTTACCAAGCGCAGGAACGTCACCTCCACTATCGCACTAAGCGGAAGGCATGTTATCCCTTTCAATATACTGTCGTTCTTGTATACATCAACTATATCACTGCCCATGATGCCATATCTTCCTCCATCTCTGTCATACGCCAGTGACCACTTCTCCTTTGGTTTCAGATGGATCCAGTCAGAGAAGTTTGTTATTTTTTGTTGTTGTCATCGGCATGATCTCCTTCCTTCACATCCTCCACTGAAACAGGTTGGTTACATGAGCTTTCTGCCTCAAGCTCTGCCACATCATGCTGGACTGATTCCTGCTGCATTTCCCTGCTAGCACGACCTTCTTTCTCCGCCATATATTTGGTTGTCAGCTCGTCTAGCTCCTTCCAAATTTTACCAAACTTATATCGTCGCTTCTGCTGACAAAGTTTCCTGAACATCATCACCAGCTTCTGGTCGCCAAAATATGCAAAGAAATTTTCAGCAAGGTCTTCCATGCACCACCGGCTTTCTGCTTTCCGCCACTGTCGTTGACGAGAATTCAGAAGGTCCTCCATAGCATCGAGCAACTCACTTTTGTAGTCATGTATAAGGCAAATATCAGACTGATGCACCACTGCTCGCTCCAAATTCCTAAGAAACCACAGCCAGCTTTCTTTGGTCTCACCCTCGACTATAGCACATGCTACTGGAATGGAGAAATCATTAGCATCTAATGCTACAGCAGTCAAGAGCATCCCTTGATATTTCCCACATAGTGGTGTGCCCTTGATGCATAGCATAGGGCGACAAGTTCGGAAGGCCTGTAAGCACTGTCCAAATGCCCAAAACATACGCTGGAGGACCCGAAAATCCTTAAACCCTGCAACCTCTACATCCTTGATGTCTACAAAACAACCAGGGTTTTTGCGTGCTATTTCCTTAAGTAGCCTCGGGGCAAAGTTGTGTGAATCATAAAAGGTACCGTAATCCCTCTCCAGAGCAAACTGTCTTGCCCTCCAAGACTCAGCGGGACTAATCTGCTCCTCCGAATGACCAGTGAGATAAGCTACAATTTCCTTAGCAGACATTGTCAGGTCTTCGTTGCGGAAGCCAAACTGAAAACTACTCAGGCTTTTTGTCCCAGGCAAGACAACTGTTACCAGCTGAGAATAATCATCACTTACAGCTTTGAGCAAAACGTTGTAGTGCTTGATCTCAGAGGATTCCACATACAACATGAACTTCTGTATCACTTTTCTCTTTCTCTTTAGTTTATTGGCGAAGGAACTCCAGCATTTGTCACTTGTAAAATAGTGTGTGTCCCATGGGCAGTAGTCCAAAGGACACTCGGGTTCAGAGGACTCTTCGTCAAAGAAGTCGTTTTTGTGTTGTTTGAGGAACCCCTTAATTTCGAGATCTTGTGTTTCTGGATGGAGCCGGAACAATCTGAAGATCCAGAGCTGTAGGTCCACCAAGGACATGGAGTGCGGCTGCAGTGGTAGCTCGCCGATAATGTTGGCACATTTGTTGCTCTCTACAAACAGGTCTGAGCAATCTTCAACTAAACCTTCGCCACGCACGCGGAAGAACTCTTGTTGATGTCCGTAGTACACTGGCATCTGAATCGGTTCTTCAACCTGCACCAAACAATGTCATACCGCAAAACATACGCAACAGATTCAGACACGACGAGACACACTACCAAGCAAGATTGAAGGGGGGAGGGGATTGATGGGTGCACTGAAGTACAGACCTGCCGCTTGCTAGGCTTCCTCACTGCCGCCGCCGTCGTTGGGGACTTCCGCTTCCTCGCACCCGCAGTGGTACCCTATGAGATCAAAACACACAGATTTTCAAGAAAAACGGTGGCGGCAAATCCATCGTGTGGTACCCGGAGGCTGGAGGCAGGGCGGTAGGGATTACGGACATGGATGGGGTTGGGGATTGCGTCGGGGCCGTCGAGGGAGGGGGCTGCAGCAGCTAAGTCGGCGCGTGGTTCCTGCATCGCCGCCGGGTTCGTCGGAGCAGGGCTGCGGCCGTCGGAGAGCTCGGCGTGGGTTTCCATCTTGGAACTGTGTCGTGGTTTGCGCGCATTTTGGGGGACAAGAGAGGCTAATTTTTTTTAAATAATACACGAAAATTATTTAATTCTGGAAATATTACGCAAAATTTATTTTTTTCAAAAATATTCTCCAATCGGTTTTGCTGAAGCCGACAGGTGCCTGTCGTTGTTGGCGAAGCCGAGTAGGTGCCTGTAGTCCTTGGTGGCGTACCAGTGGCGTGTATGTGTTATCAGTGGCGTGTATATGCTAGTGCACGCCACTAGTAAATATTACCAGTGGCGTGATTTTGTCACTGCACGCCACTAGTCGTCTTCCCCAAAGACGACAAGGCACTAGTCGGCTTCGCCAAGGACGACAAGGCACCTGTCGGTTTCGCCAAGGACGACAGGCACCTGTCGGCTTCGCCAAGACCGACTGGATAATTTTTTTTTTTTGCGTATTATTTCCAGAATTAAATAATTTTCGTGTATTATTTAAAAAAAATTAGCACAAGAGAGGGAGTTTTCCCTCCCTTCTAGGGGTTTTCCCTCCATTTTCTGGTGCTGGGCCGTTCGCTAGCATTGCATCTCCGTTCGTTATTGGGCTAAGGGCAGTCCCTATACAAGGCATGTTGTTATCGCCGAAACGCCCGCGCGACGAGAGTGGTGGGCCTTGGCCCATTATCAATGGCGACGACGATGGTAGATGAGTAGGACAACGCCCGGTGAGCTGGCGACCATCAGAGATGACAAAAGCGAGCTAGTGGTGATGATCACAGTCGAGCCTATGCCAGGGACGACATGTCATGCTCGCTACAACGGCGCAGGTACAAACTCAGGGAGAAACTTAAGGAGGGGCAGGTGCGGTGGTCCTCACCGGTGCCAGAGAAGTGGGGATTATGAGAGATTGACGGAGCGACAGGTTGATCAGGGCGAGGCGACATGTAAGCAGCGACGGTGGGGGGGGGGGGGGGGGGGGGGCAGGCAGTTCGCCTGACGACTACGACAAGGGCTCTACCGCCAGAGAAGTTACGGTCCGACGCCAGTGGGCAGCAGACGCAAAGAGTGTTTTGTATAAGGACCCTCGGGAGGGGCAGACCCGTGCGAAGATGGGAAATCAGGCGGTAGCCGGCGTGATCAGGCGGTTCATCTAGCGGCTACGGCGGGGTCTCGACGGCCGGAGAAGCATGGACAAAAGCAGGGGTGCGAGTTGCCTCCCCTATGCTGATTTTTTTTTCTAAATGGCCCCTTATGTGGATTGACCCTTAAAATAGTCAGAAATTTCCTATATGGCCCTCCAAAAATCTAGTATTCAACTCCGCCCTCCCTCCTACAAGGAATGGTGTCTTTTCGAAAAGATTTGGCATTTGATTAAACAAGAGTTCAAACAGAATTATCAAGCTGTAACCAACTACTCTACAAAATAAATAAGAGAAGGATCAATTTGCAGTCTCCCATGGGCATAGTAACCATATGGTCTTAAACATGCTAGAAACTCAGTTTTCATGGTAGAATTTAAGCACTACCAGTAATGCTAGAGTTTCTGGGTTTACATGGGATAAACTCGACATCAACTGCATATTTAGGGCCCAAAATAGAGTTGTTTGCCACCACTTTGTTGCTCAAATTTTGAAAATCCACCACTCTACGTTTGTGGGACAAATCTCACCACACTTTGGTCCAGGGACGGAGACAAGGGGGGACGAGGGGGGGGGGGGCTACGCCACCCCCATGCTTCAGATTTTGTGAACAAAACTACCCATTAGAGCTCTGATTTCTTACTAACCATGGTTTTTAAGGCGGCAAGGCGTCCCAAGGCGAAGGGGGGGGGGGGGGGGGGGGGGCTCACCGCCTAAGCGCTTAAAGCGAAGGCGAGGCGACGCCTTAAGTAGGCAAGACGAACACCACGACGGGCACAAGCAGGCAAGCACGCAAGCAGCGCAGAAGAACACACCACGGGCACAAGCTGGCAAGCACGCAAGTAGCACAGCAGAATACCACCATGGGCACAAGCAGGCAAACATCACAGCGGAACACCACCACAGACACAAGCAGGCCAGCAGCAGAACACCACCACGTGCGGAGAAGAAAGAGACCATGGGCGGAGAAGAAAGAGACCATGGGAGGGCAGAACACCAGGAGCTTTACCTTGTTGCGCCAGGGGAGGAGAGCCCCAGAAGCTTGGCCAGAGAATAGGAGGCCGACCGAGGAGGGCAGAATCTGGCGGAGGAGGAGCTGGCCGCCTGAGAAGAGAGAGCCCCCCCCCCCCTCTCTCTCTCAGATCGATTACTTCCACGGGTGTGTTCCCCACCCTCTCTCCCATCAATTTCACCTTACTTTGCCCCCAATTTCCTTCCCATCCCGCCAATTTCTGTTTCCCGCTCCGTCCATCACCGTTTCCCGCTTGAGCTGCCAAGCCATGTTGAGGCGTCCAATCTCAGCCAGAGCGACGCCTTCCCCGCCTAAGCGACGACATGGACGCCTCAGAGTCAAATCTGGACGCCTTTGACAAGAGACTAAGGCGGCCACGACGCCTTGCCGTCTCCGAGCGCTCTTACGCTTAAGCGTCGCCTAAGCGACGCCTTTAAAACCATGTTACTAACGCAGTCAATCTACCCCCTCATCAAGTTTGTGACATTAAAGCAATCCATTTTGCCCCCCCCCCCTCCCAATGTCAGAGGCTGGCTCCGCCCCTGCTTTGGTCGTTTTTTTGAAAAAGCGCAAAAAACAAATTTTTTTTTGAGGAAGGATCCGATTCATAAATCAGGAAACTCGGTACAAATTACAGCTAGGTCCCAAAGAAACAAAGAAAATACACAAGCACCCAGAAAATTGCACGGAGCACCCCGAGACGCCTAAAGAGATCACAATCAGATCCAGAACTTGCCCCAAGCACCTAGGCGACGGCGGCGCCGCCGTACCTCTTGCCGCCGGGAAGAAGTCGCCGCCACAACTTTTAGATGGCCGCAGAAGCTGTCCGCCGCAGAAGGACGGATCCGAACCTCGCTGAACGCGTACGGCCACAGCAGCCGCTCCCCGCCACCACCCATCTTCCAGCCGGCGCCGCGCCGCCTAGGTCCACAACCACGAGCCCCGCACCACCTCCGGACGTAGCTCCCCTCGCCACCATGGCCGGCCGGAACTGAAACGTCGACGAAGGAGACCACCAGAACCACCTGCAACCAAAAAGGAACACCGACCTCCACCCGCTCCTCCCCTCGCCTCCAAGGCCGGCCGGAGAAGCAGAGACGAAGATCCACGCCCGACGAACCTCCACTACCTCCCCGGCGCCCAGGCCGGAATGGGGAAAGGAGGGGGAGGACGAAGAAGCCCTATGTCGTGGTGGGAACACGCAGATGCCTAGGGGTAGGCTTATTCTGGGGCCGAACGGATGCTTGTGGTTTCGGGGAGGGATTGCGCGATGGAGTCGCACACGAAGAACACACGAAGAACACGAAGAACAAGCAAGAACAAGAACAAGAACCGCAAGAACACAAAGCACACACGATGTACCCTGCTTCGGGGCCCTCGTGAGGAGGTAAAACCCCTACTGCAGCACTAGCCTACTTGGTGTATTCTCCTCTTTGTATATGATTTGTACAAGTGCTCCTCGAGCTGTGAAGATCTAGCCATGGAGAGGAACTCAAGGAGGAAGAAAGCTCCAGTGAGCAAGAGGAAGAAGAGAGAGCCCAGGGGCTGTACGTGCTCGCGCCCGTCGTCGCGCGTCTCCCCCTGGTGCCCTCTCCCTGGTGCTCCTTATAACGTGGAACCCAGGGAACAATGAGTGGAGGAGGAGGCACCACGCACTGTAGCACAGTTGACTTCTTTGTCTTCTAGCACTTGTCTCCGGCATCTCCGGGAGATGCCGTCCTTGCCTTTGTCTTCTAGTTGTTGTCCTGAGAATCTCCACGTCCTCTTCTTATCCTCTCCCGAAGATATTTATGGTGATTCGGATAAGGATGTCCCGGCATCGACGGAGATGATCCGGTTAAGGATGATCCGGCTGGAGATGACCCGGTCAAGGTTGACTTGAGTGTCGAGGAAGAAGCAGTAGACGTAGAGGTAGCAGCTTTCCTGGTGGTCGCTGCCGAGTTAACTAGGCCTTGATTCTATCCGAGATAGGGGAGGAAAAGCCGTGGTACGGGTCTAGGCCCAGCCGAGGCTGCCACGCGACTCGGTCCACCGAAGTTGTATCAGCGCCTCGGTTGGTTCCGAGACTAGAGCATCGCTCGATACACCGATGCTGGGAAATGATGATCTGCTTCGGATAGCGATCTCGGTCCAGCTAACAAGTTTGATTCGGTTCAGTTGAGCTAAACCGGCCTTTAGACTATTCGGATCAGAGCAAGGCCGAATTCCCGAGTTAGCTCAGTGGGCTGGCCCATCCGAGTCTAATGAAGTGCTCCCCCGAGCTTAACAGGCCTCGGCCAGCCAAAGCGGCCTGCCCGGGAGTGGCCCGTCCGGGGTGCACAGGGAAGTTGGCCCATCCGGTGCTGGAGTGCAGAAACGGACCAGCCCGAGGTAAACAAGATTCGGTTTGCCAAAAGCCCACCCGAGTCTTGTCTCTGGATGATTCGGTTTGCACTGGGGATATTGGAAATGGCCCATCCGAAGTAATCAGGACTTTTGCCCAACCGAAGCTGTGGCTTCTAGCCCAGCCGGGGCAATGGTTTTGATTCGGCCCAAAGAAAAAATAACTCGGCCTGGGCTGCTTTCTGCTGTCTTTGTCTTCTATTCTCTTGCTGCCTCTCCCAACAACTCAATAAAACAACTGCTTTGAGGGTACCGGGGATCACATCCCCGACATTAGTCCCCGAGGCTGCGGGGGATTCGCAGAATCGCGCGCAGTCTTACAAAAATAAATAACTGTACCAGAAATCTCCTGCACCGTACAGCCTTGCCTTTCAGGCCAAATGTGACATCCGGTTGACCGAGCTCACCCGAATCAACAACGAGATGGACAATTTGTACTGGAAAAATGTTGCCTGAATGGTCACCATTATATGTCGGTTCCTAGCCCTCCTGGCTTTCACCGAACTCGGATGCCGCCAGCGTCGGTTAGCCCTCCTGGCTTTTACCGAATTGAGATGCCGCCAGCGTCGGTTAGCCCTCCTGGCTTTTACCGAATTGAGATGCCGCCAGCGTCGGTTAGCCCTCCTGGCTTTTACCGAATTTGGATGCCGCCAGCGTCGGTTAGCCCTCCTGGCCTTTACCGAATTGAGATGCCGCCAGCGTCGGTTAGCCCTCCTGGCTTTTACCGAATTTGGATGCCGCCAGCGTCGGTTGGACCAACAGAAACCTGCAAGTATGTATCTCATATGTCCCGTATCTCGGCCCCTCTGGGCATATCACACATGTCTCGGTACCTCGGCCTCTTTGGGCATATCACACATTTCGGTACCTCGGCCCCTCTGGGCATATCACATATCTCGGTACCTCGGCCTCTTTGGGCATATCACATATCTCGGTACCTCGGATGTCCGGTAGCCACTTTGGGCGCTTACCGACATCAATGTCTCCAGCCTCTGCTGGTTTGACAAAAGCATATCTCGAATACCGGTCTTAGCCACTCCGGGCGTATACCGACATAGATGTCTCCAGCCACTGCTGGAATGACATACAACCTGCAAAAACATATCTCAAAGGTTGCCTCTAGCTAACAAACATAAACAAAGATCTGGTATGCAAAAGATGCCATGATACGCTGGCAAACAGAATAAACAGCGATGTGGGATATGGAAAAAATGTCATGATATTGTGACAAACCGAAATAAACGGCGATCTGTGATGTGGAATGATGCCGTGATACTGTGGCAAGCCGAAATAAACGGCGATCCAGAGAATACCGATAATGCCTCGATAACTTGGGTAACTTGAGATAACCAATATAATTATGATAGTTCAGACTACGAGGATACCTCGGATTTCCAATGTGATTCGGATTACCAATGTGATTCGGATTACCAACAGGATCCAGATTTCCAAAGTGATTCGGATTACCAACAGGATCCAGATTTCCAAAGTGATTCGGATTACCAACAGGATCCAGATTTCAGCTTGATCCGGATAACAGCATAACCCGGATAACAACATGATCCAGATAACAGCATGATCCGGATAACAGCATGATCCGGATAACAGCATAACCCGTATAACAGCATGATTCAGATAACAGCATGACCCGGATACGAACGTTTTCAGCAAAATCGATTCCACCCTTCAGTGTTAGTCCAGCACATATATACACAAAAAATACTTGACGGGAATAACAAATCTACTAACAGGGGTCAACTAGTTATAGCACTTGGTAGAAAACGAATCTAACAGCAGATACTATGCATAAAAACTAGACTCGGTTTCAACCGAGTCCCCGAGTTACTTTTCTTATCTAGGAGAAGGTGTAAAACAGACTGGTTACCCAGTCCCCGGGTCAAGACATCTTGTCCCGGGGGAAACACTAGACAAAAAGCGAGGGGGCAGTCCCCGAGTACTGTTTGAGACTACGCAGAAGCATAAAGCAGACATATAAACGATACTTACAAGGCCAGGTTGTTGAAGAAGTCGAGGAAGACGCTAACGCCAGTATGAATACCCAGAATAGACTCGGATTTCCAAGATATGATTCGGATTACCGAAACTAGATTCGAATTGCAAGGTTGATTCGGATTCCAGAATATGCCAAAACTTGATTCGGATTCCAGAACATGCCAAAACTTGATTCGGATTCCAGAACATGCCAAACTTGATTCGGATTACCGAAACTTGCCAAAACTTGATTCGGATTACCGAAACTTGCCAAAACTTGATTCGGATTACCGAAACTTGATTCGGATTACCGAAACTTGCCAAAACTTGATTCGGATTACCGAAACTTGATTCGGATTGCCAAGTCGATTCGGATTCCAGAACATCTCAGGATTCCAGAACAGCTTGGATTCGCACTGTATCCAACTCGAAAATGAGTCAACATGCGGGGACGATGCCGAAATCAGTCCCCGAGTCACTTTTCACACCACGGATCTGTCGATGATGTCAAGCTAAAGCGCGGGGACAATGGCGATGTTGAGTCCCCGCGTTGATGATGAAGATCCCATCCGAAATTAACCCAACAAGCGCCACTATCAGCCCCACGGTGGGCGCCAACTGTCGTGGTGGGAACACGCAGATGCCTAGGGGTAGGCTTATTCTGGGGCCGAACGGATGCTTGTGGTTTCGGGGAGGGATTGCGCGATGGAGTCGCACACGAAGAACACACGAAGAACACGAAGAACAAGCAAGAACAAGAACAAGAACCGCAAGAACACAAAGCACACACGATGTACCCTGCTTCGGGGCCCTCGTGAGGAGGTAAAACCCCTACTGCAGCACTAGCCTACTTGGTGTATTCTCCTCTTTGTATATGATTTGTACAAGTGCTCCTCGAGCTGTGAAGATCTAGCCATGGAGAGGAACTCAAGGAGGAAGAAAGCTCCAGTGAGCAAGAGGAAGAAGAGAGAGCCCAGGGGCTGTACGTGCTCGCGCCCGTCGTCGCGCGTCTCCCCCTGGTGCCCTCTCCCTGGTGCTCCTTATAACGTGGAACCCAGGGAACAATGAGTGGAGGAGGAGGCACCACGCACTGTAGCACAGTTGACTTCTTTGTCTTCTAGCACTTGTCTCCGGCATCTCCGGGAGATGCCGTCCTTGCCTTTGTCTTCTAGTTGTTGTCCTGAGAATCTCCACGTCCTCTTCTTATCCTCTCCCGAAGATATTTATGGTGATTCGGATAAGGATGTCCCGGCATCGACGGAGATGATCCGGTTAAGGATGATCCGGCTGGAGATGACCCGGTCAAGGTTGACTTGAGTGTCGAGGAAGAAGCAGTAGACGTAGAGGTAGCAGCTTTCCTGGTGGTCGCTGCCGAGTTAACTAGGCCTTGATTCTATCCGAGATAGGGGAGGAAAAGCCGTGGTACGGGTCTAGGCCCAGCCGAGGCTGCCACGCGACTCGGTCCACCGAAGTTGTATCAGCGCCTCGGTTGGTTCCGAGACTAGAGCATCGCTCGATACACCGATGCTGGGAAATGATGATCTGCTTCGGATAGCGATCTCGGTCCAGCTAACAAGTTTGATTCGGTTCAGTTGAGCTAAACCGGCCTTTAGACTATCCGGATCAGAGCAAGGCCGAATTCCCGAGTTAGCTCAGTGGGCTGGCCCATCCGAGTCTAATGAAGTGCTCCCCCGAGCTTAACAGGCCTCGGCCAGCCAAAGCGGCCTGCCCGGGAGTGGCCCGTCCGGGGTGCACAGGGAAGTTGGCCCATCCGGTGCTGGAGTGCAGAAACGGACCAGCCCGAGGTAAACAAGATTCGGTTTGCCAAAAGCCCACCCGAGTCTTGTCTCTGGATGATTCGGTTTGCACTGGGGATATTGGAAATGGCCCATCCGAAGTAATCAGGACTTTTGCCCAACCGAAGCTGTGGCTTCTAGCCCAGCCGGGGCAATGGTTTTGATTCGGCCCAAAGAAAAAATAACTCGGCCTGGGCTGCTTTCTGCTGTCTTTGTCTTCTATTCTCTTGCTGCCTCTCCCAACAACTCAATAAAACAACTGCTTTGAGGGTACCGGGGATCACATCCCGACACCCTATTCACCAGCGCCACCGCCGCCGTCTTCGGAGACGCCATCTGGGCACGCACACCTAACCCTAGAACCTAACCTACCCGCACGGCCGGAGCCGAGGCTCCCCCCACCTCGCGGCGCCGAAACGGCGGCCGGAGGCAGAGGGGAGCAGCAGATCCGCCGGCGGAAACCTCGACCCCGCGGCCGCCTCTCTTTTCGCCTCTGGGGAGAAAAGAAGAGAGACGCTTGGTGGTCTCAACTTTAGTCTCCGCAAAAAAAAACAAATTGAACCCTAGTTGACACAGAAACTGACATTGGGACTCTCGTCGGGATGACGTGTCGATTCCACGGTTGCGTTTGTTTAGAGTTTAGACAGATCAGAAATGACAGAATCGATTCCAGATGAGGATCGAGGGCACGCGCACAGTCGCAGTTGAGGCTGGCGCACGGCCGGCTGCACGCCGGAGCCGAGGACGACGACGGTGGCCGGGGGCGAGAGGCGGCGTCACCATCGCCATCGCCATCGCGGTCGGTGGTGGAGATCGCTGCAGACTTGCAGTGTCTTGGTAGCCTTTGCCTGTGGTGGGTGGTGGGCCATACCTGTCAGTCTCAGTACGCACGTTGCCTTCCCGACCCCCCCGTCCCGTGCGCAGTCGCAAAGGTCAAAATCTTTTTCACAAACCCAACCCACCCTCTCACTCAGAAAACCCCAATGGCGGCGGCGACGGCGGCATCTCCGGCAACCGCGCCCTCCTCCTTCCCCTCCACCACCCGCAAGTCCACCCTCCTGACCCTCCGCGTCTCCAGGAAGTTCAAGCTCTCCCCCGCCGCCTCTCTCTCCTCCGACCCGTCCCCGACGTTCCAGTCCGTCACGGCGTTCGCGCCGGCCACGGTGGCCAACCTGGGCCCGGGCTTCGACTTCCTCGGCTGCGCGGTCGCCGACGCCTCCCTCTCCCTCGGCGACACCGTCACCGCCACCCTCGACCCCACCTTGCCCCCGGGCACCGTCGCCATCTCCGCCATCACCTCCCCCGCCCGCCCCCACCTCGCCGCCGCCTCTCCCGGGACCCGCTCCGCAACTGCGCGGGCATCGCCGCAGCAGCCGCGCTCCAGGCCCTCGGCGTCCGCTCCCACGCCGTCTCCCTCGAGCTCGCCAAGGGCCTGCCCCTCGGCTCCGGCCTCGGCTCCTCCGCCGCATCCGCCGCGGCCGCCGCCAAGGCCGTCGGGGAGCTCTTCGGCTCCCTGCTCACGCCCCACGACCTCGTCCTCGCGGGCCTCGAGTCCGAGAAGGCCGTCAGCGGCTACCACGCTGACAACATCGCCCCCGCCATCCACGGCGGCTTCGTCCTCGTCGAAAGCTACGAACCCTTGACACTCAGGAAGATCCTCTGCCCGCCGGCGCTCCGCCTCTACTTCGTTCTCGTCACGCCGGACTTCGAGGCGCCCACCGCCAAGATGCGCGCCGCGCTGCCCAAGCAAGTGTATGGTCGACCACGTCCGCAACTCCAGCCAGGCCGCTGCGCTCGTGGCCGCCGTGTATCGGGGTGATGCTGCCGGCATAGGCTCCGCCATGTCGTCTGACGGCATCGTCGAGCCCACCAGGGCGCCCCTCATACCCGGCATGCTCGCGGTCAAGGCCGCCGCTCTGGAGGCCGGGGCGCTGGGGTGCACCATCAGCGGTGCCGGCCCGACCGCCGTGGCTGTCATCGAGGGAGAGGAGAAGGGGGAGGAGATCGCCCGGAGGATGGTGGAGGCATTCTGGTCAGCGGGGAAGCTGAAAGCCACGGCCACCATTGCCCAGCTCGATAGAGCTGGTGCCAGGGTTATCTCCACGTCTAAATTGTTGGAGTAGAAAGGTACATTGCTTCTTTGTCTCTTTGTATGTGTATAGCCTATTATTACTCGGTTCTTGGTTGTAGAAGCCTACTAGGTTGTCGAATTCTGATAAGAATGAGCAGCGTCTAGCGTCTAGAGATCGATCTAATGTGAAATGGTAGATAATTTTGTTCTGTCTGAGATTAAGCGGCATAAATTCCCACGGCATAAATGCTCGATTGCAACATGGTGGTGCAACTGTGCTCGATTGCAACATGTGTCACTCCCTGTGTTTGAAAGATTGCTTTTCAGTTTGTTGTTCCATGGATAGTTCAACTTTTTATGAATATAAATGTGCAGACTTTGTAGCTTTTCTTTTATTTATTTAGTAACCATTTAGATCGATTTGTAGGTGATTCTGGGGTTATTTTGCAAGTTATGTCTGTACAAGGAGGCACAAATTTAGGATCTTGGATGCTATAAACCAGCACAAATTTTCTGTAAACAACTGGCATATGTAGCTCATGCATCAACTGTAGTATTGAGCTAGATTTTCATGTTTATAATTTTAAGGTGCTAGAGTTAACTTCTTTATGGCTGTGAAGAGACCACATTGTTTCTTTTATTCACATCTATCAAATGGTGATTTGGATGTGAATCTATCAGCCAACTGTAGTTAAGCTTCTATCCGTGTTCCTACTGCGTTCGCACCCAGGACACACTCAGGATGTAAGTGGCGCCGCCAGCGGACGCCAGTTACTGTCCACATCTGCCGCATATGGATTATGCTGGATTTCGCGGCAGCCACGAACATACACAAAGCGGTACTTGCAGTATGTGGGTTTGGTGGACAACCCACTTGATACAGAAGCATGCAGGGATTTAGGGATACAGCGGAATTAAGCATTGTTGTCTTGTTGATATAGAAGAATACAAGAATTTAAGGATACATCGGAATTTAGCATATGATCAAGCAATATCAATGAACAACAGTGAATCAAGGAACACATGTGGCCAGAACTGCACTTTTTGTCCACAACCACATCTTCCCAAGAATTCCTCACCGGAGACCGGACATGGGACTTCATGGATGCACCAGCCACATGGGCACGGCGTCGGCCTCGCCGCCGGAGGAGGAGGAGCGGAGAACGACAGGAACTGCAGCCATGCGGAGTACTAGATGATAAGGGCTGGCTGCAGCCGCTGGTGAGGAGGAGGTCGATGTGGGGGATCCGAAAACATGCTTCCCCCTTGCTGGAGGCAGAGGTGAGGAGACACTGAGTTATTTGAGACTCGCTTCATGGGGTCAGATCTCTGGAGTACAGCTGCGAGGACCAATGGAGGGGAAGCGGCGACAACGACGCGGATGGACAGAAGGGAGCGCGGCTGAAGCATGGGGACACAGCGTCAGATGTTGGCCGTCAGAAGGGACGAAGGGATTGTGCCAGCGCTGCTGGTGTTTGCGGGCTTGGTGGGCTTACCCACATACGCCACTTGAGTTTCGCAGGGTGCCGCCCACATGAGGTTTTTTTCGTGGGTGGCGTATGTGGGCTCTCTGGACGTCGCTGCTGTTTTACATCCTTAGTTCAAATGCGTGCAGCAATTGTACTTACTGTAGGATCACTTTAGTTATTAGGTGTCATGGGCAGTTGTTGCCACTTATGGAGACATACGCTCACCGCTCGTGATACAGACGTTTTCTGATGTTAGGCGAAACTTTCCCCAGCTGTGAATTTCTTTGCTTATGATGAACCAGAACAGTTAAGAAATATGGTGTGTTTTGGGATTTTGGCCTTTCGACTTTCGAGGTATATTTTAGGATATTGCATTCCGAGTTATTTTGTGGACAGCTGACTATTCACCCTGTCCATTGTCCGTCGTTACATGATTATGGTTGCTACCTTGGAAATTCATAGAACACGCTAAGTAACGAAGCTGCTGCATAACCCGACTTGATGCCCTTTTTGCCTCTCTCTTGGAGGGTACATTGTTTCCTATTCAAGGAAATATTAATGTCATATTTACACCCTGTTTCTTCTTTTGTCTGCAGATTTTGGTGGCCTTGTACCCATTTGTGTATTGGCCTGAAGGTGTGTACCAGCCCTTCCCTTTGCCCGTGTTTTTGGAGGTAGTAGCAAACTGCTGGGCTCGTGCCTGCATTGATCGCAATAAGTTGGCGTGTTGTAGTTGAAGACAGTGCCATTTGGTACAATCCTTGATAGAACAATTTTTCGCGCTCGGTTAATAATTGGTGCCCAATCTTGGGTTGATGTAAATTTTTGACGCTTGATGAATAAAATGCACTTGATTTGAGGTACATCTTGAACAGTATTCTTTGCATTTCTTTTGGCAGTTCTCTAGCACAGTGCCTGAATGTAAGACGGGTGGTTGAAGATGGTTGAGTTCTGCCAGATTGGCAGCTCACTTGATGAATGCTATACTTGTTATAGATATATAATAAGTCAAAACTGATGAAAGCAGTAACTACATGAACTTGATGGACTTCCCTTATGAGAGTGTATAGGTCTAACTCCCCACTTTTTGCACACAGTTTGAGTTTCGTTTTCAATCTCCATTTTGCCATGACAAAATGTGTACTGAACCTTTCTGAACAAACTTCCTCGACCATTTTTAAGATCCAACGGGAATCAGAGTATCTAAAACTTCCTTCCTTTTCTTATGCCTTTCTTTTGAACTATACTCTACACCGATGGTGAATAACTTGGACAACTTAATCTATGCAAAGCAGACTGCCTCACATTAACATGTCGACCCTCATCAGAAGCAGTATACTTAATTTTTTGCACAACACCTGTCTCCAATGTGGGAACCTCTTTCAGCTGAAGTTCATGGCTCATCTTCAGCCACCCCTTAGAAGATGCGCTAGGACTCGCAGCCATTTCCTCTTGGACTGCACTACACTTGGACTGCTGCACAAAAATAATACAGTACATGGGATCCTTCCTTGATAGGAACCTCCTTCAGGTTTGTTCTTTGAAGAAACCTCCACTGTTTGTTCTTATACAGCAAATGTGAAATGAACAAAAAGAGTTCCAAATATGCATGGAGGACAAAACGTAGCTGCTTATTGCATGCATGAACAAAGACTCGCATCAAAACCAGCAAATGGCGTCTGAGACGTAGTTATTTTTTAAATTTGGACTTCCAGTTTTGTGATACTGCAGATTGACATTGTGTCTGTTTCCTAATTTCCCTTTCATCGTTTTCAATTTTTTTTATAGATGCCAAACGCGGACTACTTTCCTTTTCCATACTTTCTGAGAACTTCCTTTCATATTTCATTTATCTGAAAGACAGAGCGCCCAACCGACAGTTGCAAACTTTGGATTGCAAGAAGTACCTCAGAATGATCAGAATAACATTTGCTCTACAGTTCAAATAGACAGTTTGGAGGTTGAATCAACTGTATCACCCTGGTTCAACACATCAACAGTCTCCCAGGCCATAAAAACCAGTTCGACTACACACCATGACAGTAAATAGCTATGTAGCACCGATACGGCGAGACAGACACCGCGATACGGGTACGGCGATACGGGATACGGCAATTTCAGAAAACAGCAATACGGCGATACGGCGAGTATATATATAAATAATAAAATGCCATTTAATAAGTCCAGAATAATTGAATGCGAGAGATGAGATCAAAATCTCTGCCCATTTGTTTCCTTTTCAAGTTCTCAATGACTCAAATTATCATCAAAATACCGACCCATGCAAGCAGCATGCCAAGAGGTCAATCACAACAGCAAGCAAGCAGAGCAGCACATCAACCACAGCAGCAAGCACTAAGCAGATAGAAAGCAGAGGAAGTGAAGCAGGGCTCCTAGATGAATCCAGGCGACGGCGGGTGCGTGAGGTCGATCCAGGCCAAGGAAGGAATAGAGACTAGAGAGAGATAGAAAGAGCGCTGGCCGCTGGGGCTTGTGGGGTTAGGGTTAGTAGTGGGTTTCGCTGGATGGGCTCTTCCCGTGTCCTCGCTGTGTCGCCGCCGTCTCCGCTACGTATCGGTATTTCTTTTCTTTTCTTTTAATTTGGAAAACTGGGAAACGCCAGGGACACGCGTATCGACGCGTATCGGCCAGATACGCGTATCGGATACGTACGGTACGGGGACACGTTGGGTTTTGCCGTATCGGTGCTTCGTAGGTAAATAGTAGTACATCTACATTATGCAGAAGGGCAGGAGGTAACTGGCACATCCATATATATGGCCATATGTGTCGCATTATGAAATGGGTTAGGCAAAGTATCTATCAGATGTGCTGCTCTGGCCTGGCTCCAAATATTATGGGGAAAATGGAATTTCTAGTCTTGAGTACTGACTGACATTATCACGTTAGTAATGCATGTCATTGAGCACTGGGTGTAACTCTATACCTATGGCATAACATGATCTTATTCTCGCAGTGGTATGCTTAAGTCGACTCATAAGCGTATAACTGTTTACAAATCATCCGTAATGGCGTAATAACCACAACATACTTTCTAGTACCATCCGATGTGCAAATTCCATTTTTACAAGTTGAACTGTTGTTTATTACCTAAGCAAATTTAGATCTTCAAACAACTATATCACACTAGTCTAGCACAGTCAAACAGATTTCACCAGGTACCTTATCCAAAGGCATCACTCATATCATCCCAGATCATGAGATCGATGGGCTGAACATGTGTCATCTTGTAAGAGGTTAATAATTAAAAAATCCGCATAAACATGTCCAGGAAAGCAATTCCAATTGCCAGCATGATTACTAAACATTACTGTATTATCATCACAGGGGTCCCATTATCATTAGAAATATCTAATTATAAATGTGGTGGAAATATCTTAGATAAAGAATTCCATAGCAGTAACCTATGCTATTGCTGTTATCACACTGGATGAACTAGCCTTTAGCATTGTGATGATGAAAATAAGATAAAAGCTCTGGTTTTGAGTTACAAATTACAAGTTAAAACTACTCACAGCCAACTGACAATCCAAAATTACTCAGCCTGAAGACGTCGACAGTTTTGTTCTTTCAAATAAAACAATTGAGCTGTCATAGACTCACAGTAGTCTCTACTCTCAAGGCACTGATTATGTATCCAACATCCAGTATCGACTACAATTGGAGAAACTTGATGAATAATGCATGAAATCTGGATCAGAGGGGAAATGCCAATTATGCAGTACACAATAGCATTATTGACTACCAAAGCCAAAATTATACAAATCAGGGAACCTTGTCCTGAGAGAAAGGGTGTTCTGAAAAGAATTGTTCAAACATGTTCAACTTTCTGTTGTAATCGATATACATTAAATGAAACAACAGTAATAAAATGCCATATTTACAGTAACATAAACACAAGCAATTGACACATGATGCCACTTGATAACATCAAACTTGAGTTTACACGTGTATCAATAACATAAGCAGCACAGCTAAACCAATATTTCTTGGTCACATGACAATATCTTGCACAAGTAATGGAATATAAAAAATGCACACAATACAATCGACACTATCATACCAGGATGGCTTCTCAGGCCTTATCATCATCATCCTCAATGTCCCAACTCAAATCCTCATCGTCTTCTGCAACACTAAGCCTCTTACGCAACTCCTCCTTTGGAGCAGGGCTAGAGCCATGAGTGCTCCCCTTCTCTTCATGCTCCCCAAGATCCTCAATCTCGTCCCATTCAAGATCCTCCTCGGTCGCTGTTCGCTGTCTAGAGACCATGGAGTAGTCGCTCTCCTTGCTTGAGTCACTTGCCTCATGCTTTGTCCCTTCTTTGACCGCGTCATCTCCAGCGGTAGAATGTGGTTCCTCGGCAGCAGTTTTCTTCTCACTTGATTCTTCAACGATCGATTTGGATGCATCTTCCTTCTCCTCCTTGTCCACTACTACCATAGAGCTACCGAAAACTTCCGGCTGTGACGCATCAGCATTCTTCTGTTCCTTAATATCCAAAGAATCCGCTTCTTCCACTGCCTTGGCTGTGTTTTCTTCCACCAATTCCTCGTTTCCCTCTCTTCCACTTGATGTTTCATTTCTTCTTTGATCGATGCTTGCTTGATCCCCTCCTCTTTGGCTGGCTCCTCCTCAACCTCATCGTCCACGTCCCAGCTCAAATCCTCCTCTTCCTCCTGAGCGATCACCCGCTTCACGAGCTTGGCCCTGGCGTCCTCCTGCTGGTTCAGCTTGTGGACGCGATAAAAGTACCTCGCCCAGAACACCTCGCTCTCCACGGCGTCCGGCACGAGCCGGTCCAACATACCTTCCATGGCGTCGCTCTCGTAGCAGAGCGCCTCGATCTCCTCCTGCCTCTCCTCCACGCTAAACCCCGTGGCGCTCCGCCATGCCGCGAAGTCGTCGGCGTCCTCGGGATCGGCGGTGAAGGTGGCCGGATCCGACTGCAGCGCGCGCAGCTGCGCCTCGAAGCGGCTGTAGTGCCGCAGGTGGCCCGAGGCGGGGCTGGGCTCGGAGTCTGCGGCGGTGTCGGAGGGCGCGGAGGCGGCAGCGGCGGCGGCGGCGGTGGCCTGGGAGATGGCGTCCTTGCCCTGGGCGACGATGTCGGCGAGCCCGTCGAGGGCGTGCGCGGAGGAGGGGAGGTCCCGCGCGGCCCGGGCGGCGGCCTCGCGGAAGGCGTCGGTCTCGCGGCGCAGGCCCGTGCTGAACTCGGCGAGGTCGCGGCGGTAGGCGTCGAGCACGGTCTCGGACTGGGAGGTGAGCGTCTTGAGCAGCCCGCCGAACCCCCACCCGCCGCCGGAGGCTTCGGGAGGGGACGAGGCGGATCCCGCGGTCTCCCGCTCCGGCGGCGGCGAGGCGGGGTCGGGCGCCGCGAGCGAGTTGAAGAGGAAATCCATGGCGATTTGGGATCCGGTCGGGCGTCCTGTGTGTTTTCTTGGCGGAGTGGGGGTTGCTTTCGCGTTGGGTGGGCCCGTGCCGTAGGTTGAGAGCAAAGTACAATAGTGGGCTTATAGCCCGCCTACGTGACACTTTTGCCTATGTGGAGGTGAGAGACAAGGAAAAAGAGATGAAGTGGGCTCTCATGCAAGAGCCAGCCTCTACGCGTGCTACTAGGCAAAAACATTAAATGCGAGGAGAGATAAAGACACAAAGTTGAGAAAACACTAAACTAATAGCCAACTCTATTGTATGAGCTAACTATAAGGCTAACTTTTGATGACATGGCAGTTTCATATAGCCGGCTGTTGGCTCTACTATTGAACTTGCTCTGAGAGAGATGGAGAAACGATGATTCGATAATGTGTTGTGCACGGGGCGTGTTGGGTTGGGTTTGTGAATGTTGGTTTCGCCGAATCGCACGTGCACATCTTTGAGTTGTTTCCATACTAATTCTTTTGATTTTTTTTGTTAAAAAAATACTCCCTCACTTCCATAATTCTTGTCATGGTTAACTAAGCCATGATAAGAACTATGAAACGGAGATAGTACATTATTTCGACAATATATAAGTGACTTCATCTTTTTTTGTGTGCCAATGAGACGAATAATAACAACACAAACAACATGGAGTGATGGAGCGTTGATATATGAATAGGGAAGAGGTCGTGCGCTAAGC
The DNA here is from genome assembly GCA_947311845.1 of Poa pratensis. Taxonomy (NCBI): domain Eukaryota; kingdom Viridiplantae; phylum Streptophyta; class Magnoliopsida; order Poales; family Poaceae; genus Poa; species Poa pratensis. Next base: position 23,216,938 of record CAMZMU010000102.1, on the reverse strand, counting down.
CTAGACAACAAATCTAGTACAAACACTTCACAAACAAGTGACTCCATCTACTATGTCATCTCTATCTTTATCGGGCGTCAGCTTCCACTAGATATAAGCTCCTCATTGGAGACAATTCAACACTTTTTTTTTTGTGGGAGTGCCTCAAAACAAGTCTAAATGAACACAATTTGCATTTTCATCTTTGGGCACGTCGTACGGTGAAGGTTGCTGGGTTTGTACTACAAGTGTGGAACTTTAGCTAATTTTCTTGTTTGGCTCTTTAATTCAAATTACTTTAGAGCATATAGAACTACATTGTCATGCTTGCTCAAATTCTAAGGAACGAATTGAAAATATTGTTCCAAATAGTGCATTTTACAAAACACTATTCAATCTAATAATCGGAAACAAGCCACATGGAAAATTGTTCCCAGAGTTCCCTAATTCATAATTATTGTGAAAATACTTTGAATCGAAGTTGTTATGTACTATCTGTCCCAAATTATGAAACATTTTGATAGGCTAAATAGCTACCAAAACTTCTTACAATTTGGGACAGAAGTGGTAAATCAGAGGAGAAACAAAAAGCTTGAAACAACCAAGCAGAATATACACTAACAATGTTTTTGCATATCGGCCGTGATTCTGAAATGGAGGGACCAAATCAGTTGGTCATAACAAGTGATTTTGTCGTATGGTCAGTTCATTTCCTCGCCACCCGCTAAACCCTCGCCGCCCAGTTCCGCCCGGCCCCTTCCCCCTCCCTCCCCGTCGCCGGCCGCCGTCCGCCGTTCCGGAGAAGAAACTTCGCCGATGTCTTTGGCCCGCGTAGGCCAGTCGCTGATCCGCCGCCTCCACCGGCCTCTCCACCTACCTCCACTGCCGCCGACGTAATCCCTCGTGTCCCCCTCCTCCAGGCTCCGTCGGTCTAGATCTCGCTCTCCGCAATGTGAATCCGATAATTCTTACCCCCTCCTTCTCGCTTCCGTTGCAGAGATCACCATGCCGCCGTTTCCCGATCCTTGGCTCTGAGCCACGCAAATACATGTGTCAGAGGTGATTGACTGATATGCTTGCCTGTTTGTTTACCCCTCTTTTAGTTCCTGCCTGGGCTCCATTTCAATTAGTTTTTGTTTTGTTTGTGTTTACATCTTTAGGTTTTGCAAGCTTAACATACAACGGTGGCAGCACGATTGCTGGCAAGTTTGGAGGGTCGTCGCCTTTCCAGGCTGTGCAGGTTTGAGTACTCAAATTCACATTTTTTGGCGAATCTACAATGTTTTGCCTGTAGCGTCTTTCATTCGATTTGGATTATGAATTCGCGTTGGTTGCATATATGCAGGTTCTGGAGCTTGTAGTCCACCTGAATCATGCAAGACCAATGTCGTCAGGAGCAGCAGCACCAGCACCGGCAGGGCCAACTTCGTCAAAAGCACCAGCAACAGCACCATCAGTGTCGAAAGGCGTTCCTGTTGGTGCTCGTAAGGTGCAAGGGCATTCATTTGCTATTTTGTTCCTTTTAAGTTGGAGACATATTTTATTAACTCTACTGGCTGTCTATATGTATGTGCAGGTTGGTTTGAAAGTTGTCATGATGAGCCCTGGTTTTGTTTATGAGCCATACAGCCCCCGGGAACCTATTTCGTTTTTGAAAAGGTTGAATTTCCAGTGCAGATGTTGACTTTGTATAATGAATTTGCCTTAGATCATTATGTATATAGTAGTCAATGCCCTCTCTGGTTTTTGTGGGAGATTTTTCTTCCCAAAACCATTTCATTTCTTAGTTGTCCTGGACTGACCAAGTTAAAATTGATGCCAAAGTTTCAAAACTCACAGTTTTTGTTAAATACCCCTTAATAAACTGCCCCAATGCATGAATCTTCTCATCATCATCATCATAACTATTGTTTTCTGACTTAGATGGTTTACACGAAGTGGCTGGAGTAGAACAAAGGAGGATGTTATTCTGGAGGTACTGACTTTCTTGACTGGGAAAACTGCTGCAACGAGAAAGCAAGTTCCATTTTGTTCCTTGTTACAATATTTCACTCTTTGTTATCTAGCAACTAATTGAAGTACTGTTACCCTGCATGTTCAGAAATATAAGAGGTACTTTTCCATTGTGGGAGCACACTGATTTTTAACAGCATTGTACCAGTGCACCAACATTGAGACAACCTGCATGTTTAATGACCACTCAGAATAATTTTGATTTACATGAGACTCGAAGACACGAGATATTTACCAGAAATCTAGAGTTATTTTCAGTATACTCTTGGATATAGGTGCATGCTACTGTGTATTTTCTATTTTTGAGATTTCATGTTAAAATAATGGTGTAATACTGCATATGAGGAAACCGTTTGGGCCTTTTAATGATACAGTTTCTCACTTTTGATCTTCATCAATAATCTCTTTCTAGTATTTGCTTACTACCTGTGTTGATATCAAGACATTTGATTTAATTGATGCATTTTTTCATTTGCGCTACCTTCTGTCATTAATCATGTGCTGAGTAGTTGGTTGCTTTACTTGACAGTTGAAGAATGCATATGCCGTGTCAAGGTTGAGGAAGAAAACCGGATATACCAAAAAACAGTTCTATGATCAAGCATTTAAATATACAAGGAGGTATAACACATTCATTACTTAGAATTTAAGTTGAACAATTTAAGCAGTTTGATTGAATTGGCTTGTGTATAAGATTTGCATGCTTGGTGATTAATGTAGGAATATGCGAGTTGTTACTTACAAAATCTTTGTATGCACTCCAAACAAGTAAAATCACACTGCAGAATCCTTACAAGAGAAAATCATTTCTAAGGCAATTGCCAAGTTTTTTTTTGCATTTGAATGTATGTATAAATATCTGTTTGCATTCCAAGGTTCCAACTTCTCCTACACAAAGCCATATCAACGTATGCTAGATTTGGCATGAACTGTGTGCTCGCTAATCAACTATCGAAATTACTGATATGCGGGTTTTATGGTTATGAGTCTTTGTTGCTAGTACTAGTTGCCAAACACTTCAACACATTGTTTTATTTATCGTTGCTATTATATGAATGGGAGCTGGTGGTGAATGCCTGGTGGTGTCACACCCTCCTTTCCTACATCCCCCATCCAGGAAACCGCAGCTCCCTCTCCTTTGCCGACATGTATGCCAATAACCTCACGCTAACAACCTCATAAGCTTTCTCATAGTTCTTTCCTTTATTTTATCAACAAACTGAACAGCCTCTGTAAATTCAACAAACCCAAGAAACCCAATATCGTCTGTAAAAGTGTAAGAATTGAAAACATACAAGTATTATTCTACAATTAGCTAGTTACAATAACAGCTTGTTTCTGATTATATTTTTGTCGATGAGTTGCATGATTCGTCACAATAGTTTTAACTATGTTCCATACTGTGATTGCTTGTCCACCCAGTTTAATTCTTCATTTTTAATGGACTTCCTTCTAGTGACACGTTTGCTTAGATACACCTTTTCTTCTTTTTATTGCCACCTTACAATTGTTCTTTAATCAGTCAAGTCTGGTTGTTTCCGCTGAGTTTTGAGAGGACACAGTGATCTGTCTTCATGTGATCTTGCACTAAAACATGTCTAGATACATGTGGGCCCAAAAATGCTAAAAAGGCTTACATTTAGGAATGGAGGTAGTATTTATAAACCCTAGAGCAAATTGAAGGGCTCTCACTGATAGTGCCTTGTATGATGCAGTTTGCATGACACTAATTTTTTGTGGAATAACTCTGTCTACATCGTTCACTTTCCTTCGATTCAGGTTAACACACTTTTCGCACGTGGAGACATATCAGCTCTCCGGAAAGCTCTCACGGATAATATGCATTCTGTAAGCTTTCACCTTCTGAATTGATGCCAGATGATGTCTTTTGGGGGGTTTTGCTGTTTATTTTTCATCTCTTCCTTTCTCTGAAGACTATGAAAAATGAAATAAAGAGAAGGCAATCCAAGTGGAAGTCTGTACACTGGGAATTGGTGGAGCCTGCGATAAGCATAAGAACTTTGAGGGCTCGTATGGTAAGCTATCTGTTGTTTTCTGTGATATCAACTCTAAAATCCATTTATTTACACATATACATTATGATGTATGTTACGATTGAACCAAATCAGTTGGTAATCGGTTAAGTCTTGTTTATTTTGCAGATTGGTCTTGATAAAAATGACCTTGACAAAGCTTTCATACAGCTTACGTTGGAGTTCGTCAGTAATCAGGTTTCATTGTCTAAAGCTCTAATCTTTTGTTGTGCGATATAGCTCAACTACATTGTATTTCTTCTTTACGTCTAAATTGCTGGCTTGATACTGAGACCTAGTATTCTAGTTTGGCTATCAGGTTGTTGCCAAGCATTTTGTTTCATGTTGAACTTCTATGCAGCATTGAATTGCCACTTCGTGGTGTTTGCCTTTACTCTTGTCTTTTATTTTAATAAGTCTGCCTGACTGTGTACACAGTTTAGAGGGCATGTCCCCATGATCTTGGAAGAAAATGCTATGTGTTCTTTTCTCTCCTTTCTTGAACATTGATGTCTGCGTCATTTGAAGAAGTCTGACATTTTGATTTCACCCAGTACCAAGAATCTGTATTACAGTAAGCATAAAAAGACATAAGATGCAGCGAAAATAGCAAGTTTATTTTGTTAATCATCATATTATTAGATGTCTCTGTTTCTGTCTTAATTGTAGAATTATTAGGTTACATATGTTCTTTTTGGTTGATTACTGCAGTATTAGATTGTATTTGTTTTCTTGTTGTTCAGTACTTTTGTGTTACGAGTAGATGACTTGTTGCTACATGTATATGCAGTATACATTCATATTATGCTACTATGTGTGCACCCTTGACCATTTCAATTTCATTTCCTGTAGAAATATGAAGCCTATAATTCAAAAGGAGAGGTTGTGTCAGGCGACAAGTCAAAGGAGGTAAATTAAATATGTTAGATTATTTCAAGTTTTGGTGTAAAATATCTGAGATTAGAAACACCGAGAACATGGCTTTTGCCCTCAAATTGCTTACACTACTTTTTGAAGTTTTAGTAGATCCTGGTGCAAATTTATCCTCAGAATGTCCTATGTACATGTCTTTACGTTGCTTTAGCGGTACATCTACCATTACCTTAATATCAAGTAACATTTCTGTGATCAAGAATGTTAAGTTTACGAACATTCCACTGTTTTCTCTTTCTGTAAATACCATGAGAAAGTACAGTCCATGCAAAACAAAGTAACGAAAATATATTACTTGGTGGCCTTCCTCCTTCCCATTGTATTATAGTATTATGATGCTGTTAAAAACTTGTGTCATTTTCTCTTGTCTATTTGCTGTCAAGTAGCAATTGTGTTACACCTTGACCATAGCCGAACAGTTCAGCTTGCATGGCGAAACATTCTCCTGATGTATTTCTGCATCTGCAAATCTTTCTGTAGGTACTCGTGAAAGAGATATGGGTGTTTGAAAGATCCCTTTTCCACCCTGATGCATACTGGCGTCTATGTGGGCAGATTAAGGTGTGATAATCTCTTGTCGAGCGTGTTCGGTCCTACATGAGCTGAACTATAGCTTTTCTTATGCACAGTAGCTCCAATAAATATTTTGTCCCCCCGTCCTGTCTAACAAGATCTCCAGACACGCGTAGGTTTTTTTTTCTTGTTCCTTCGGGATTTGTTAGCTGAAGATACAGGTTTTCCCCACTTATAAGGGAAGTATCCTTGGGCATACTGTATCTTCGGAAGTTTTTGGTTATGGTTAGCAGACTGCGGGGTAACGAACTTGTTGTAACTCATGCAGTTTACTTGCTTCTGTGCTCTTGCACTGTTGTCAAGTTTGTTCTCTATTCCTAGTAGAAGGTACTAGTAATTAATCCTACCAACTTACATAAAATTACTCTGAGCTTTGCACTTGGTTTTCTGAGCATAGATCATGCTCTGTTAGGAATCAGTTCACCATTGTGCCAGGGTATGTTTGCCGTTCTTATTGTGCACTGTGGTCATATTCTATGTGTGCTGAGTTTCTTTCATCGACCTGTACATGGCGTCGTTTCAGACGCTGGTACATATCTTGTTTGTTGTCATGTATACAATTGACTGATCTCTTGAGCTGTAGTTGGACCATCCCGTAGTTGGAGTTTTGGGTTTAAGTAGTGTACTCATGCTAGAAGTTGAGGACCATGTGAATGCCAGAACCTGAAGTTCACATTTACTACACATGGTTATCCGCACCTATAAAAACCTTGAATAAATATATTCTACTCGTGATCCCGTCAGTCCTGAAAAAACAAAGAGTTACAGGGAGAACTTCTCTTTGTTCATCTTAGAAAACCAGATTACATTAAGAACTCCGGAATTCTAGTATACAATATTCGCACGAGGTCATGTACAGCTTTCTGTCCTGCGCTTAACCACCGTAGCGTAGTGCCGCAACAACTTGGCAGCTGTGTTCTCAGCTACAAACTCATTGTAATTCATGCAGTTTATTGCTCATGCGTAGTATTAATTAATCCTATCAACTACCATAAAATTACTCTGAACTTTGCCCTTGATTGTGTGAGCATAGATCATGCTCTTTTGCGAATCAGTTCACCATTGTGCCATGGTATGGTTGCCATTCTTCTTGTGCCACTGCGGTCATATTCTCTGTGTGTTGAGTTTCTGTCATGGACTTGCACAGGTGTCTTCTACAACTATGTGGCCTGTACATACCTTATTTACTGTCCTATACAGCTGACTGGCCTCTTGACCTATAATTCACATCATCGTATAGTTCCAAGTTCACCGATGAGCTTTCAGTCTCCGTGTTGGAGGTTGAGAAGGTCCGTGCCGGAAACTGGAAGTTCACATTCAGTGCTCCACAGGTGTCCACCCTCTGAACGTCGAATAAACATGTGCTACCAATAACCCCGTTAGTCCTTGTGAACTAACAAAAAATCTCACGACTACCTCACTTTCTCCATTTTTCTAGACCTGATAACAATAAGTTGGCCATCATTCGGAACTCGTCAATTCCAGAACTACCCGTAATTCTACAATATTTGCACGATGTCCGTCATGTACAGGTACAGCGTCCCACGAAATTCTCCCGTCCTGTGCTTAACCACCCTAGCTTGGCAGCTGTGTTCTCAGCTAGATTATCTAGCTGCTTACGCCATCCCATGCATGTTTACTTTCCAACAGAAAAGAAAACAATATTACTCCATATAAAAGCCATCTTCTCGGGTTCTCATTGATGGTGATGATGCAATGGAGCTGACTTCGGTGGCGGCTGACGAGCGTACGTCCCAATCAAGAGATCGCAGCACCGCAGTATCTCCGGTGCAATGTCAACGGGCGGCGAGGCGAATGTTGCCGCATCATTCCCCGCGTGTCGCAGCGGCAAACTAGCTGTCCACACCGCGGCGGCCGGTGACGGCCACCAGTAGCACGCCATGACAAGGCCATATGCTCGCGATTAGCTTCCTCGGCTTCGCTTTGATTGGGTCTACGGCTGTACTACTAACATAAGCATCCCAGCGTAGAAGAATATTGTGATAGGATAGTTAAAGACTGTAGCCTGACAAGGACGTTATTTTTTTTTTGTCAAATCTGATATTTTTGAGAAACTAAACACATGTATGCCTCATGCTCAGAACTATTTCCAAATCTGGTCATTTAGGGCCTGCGTCGAAGAGGTTGAAATCCTCTTTTTGGCGTCGAACACCAGTTTCAATTCCATATTTTTTCTAAAAATTTAGAAATTGTAAAACTGAAGTCCGCCCCGCGGAGGATGGAGCCGACCCGTACAAGTTCGGCTCCATCCTCTTTGGCGCCGACCTCAGGGTTAGGTTTGAAAATAGTTTTAAGAATGAACCATACATGTGTTTAATTTCTTAAAATGGCTATATTTGGCAAAAAATACCTTATTGTTGCTCATAAGCCAGGGGCATCGTTGTCCACCGTTGAAAGTTGTTACTCGACAGGTGGTGTACTTTGTATCAGCTGGTCGCACTCACCCAAGTCTTTTCGGTCTCGAAAGAAACTCAAGAAAAAAAAGCTCGCGTGGCAATCGTGTTCCGCATAGATATAGTTCCGTGTACAGCGATCGGCTCCTCGGGGCTCAACTTGCAAGGGACGAGAACGGACAGAACGGATCGACGACTTCCGTCGCCAGAGAACGACGCCGACGCACTACACATGCTTTCTTGCTCTCGGATGTAAGACGGCGGCAAAGCTTTCACCTTTGACATTGAACCGATATCCTAAGTTGCTCATAGGGGTAGAGTGTGCGTGTGTGCGTCATAAGGGTGAGTGTATGCGCTTGTATATTAGCGCCTCGGCCGAGAGGGAAGACTTTGAGAAGGACGCAAAGCGCCAAGCTTATTGCAAGAATTATTGATCGGAAAGATTCAAGTGAGAAAAGAGGGGAGATATGAGACAAATCAAGAAAGATGGACGCTTCAAAAGCTTACTAGGCATACAAAAGGCGCGCAAAGCTCCAAATTGAAGCGGAAAATGCTGCAACCGCCAAGTGGAAAGTGACAACGTTGATCTCTAGGTTTACCATCAAGGAGGCCCGGGTGCCGACACGACCATCATGGAGGACACAAGAAGAGCTTCGTACGAAAGGAAAAGAAAAATGTCTGGATCTTTGCTCCATAAGCTTGTTCACTCCATGTCTATATGTTTGTATGAACTATGTGTCATTTTATGATCGTTTTTATATTTGATGGATGCTTGACACCGTTCAATTTGAATTTTTAAATTGAATATTTTTGTTCAGAATGCGCTAAATATTTGTTATATCTTTGCATATTTGTTATGTTTTTTAACTAAATTATTGGCGCTAAACTATGTTTTTTTGTGACAAGGACCCAACTCTATTATAAAGCTTCACCATATGTATAAAACACTTCAAAATTAATAAAAATTGCATCGAAACCCCCATAACAACTAACGTGCCCCGATTAGCGCCCAGAGCCAAAATTGCCACCATTAAACTCCTGAATATATCTGAATCTCCTGATACCAAACCTGCAATAGATGTAGACAAAGCGAGATAAGCCAATCCGCGGGAGAGGCGACCAAACGATTCCCCGCCCTACTCATTATTGTCGACGAAATCGTCGTCTAGGAGGAGACGGGGAAACCTTGTTCTTGTTCCGCACAATGTCGTCATAGTCATCATAATACTTCTGCCGAATGACCAAACTCTAACTTTAGTGATTTTAACAGCACCACTGAGCACAGTTACGAGGTCTCCCTTCCCCTCCCACCGCCAAACCGACAAGTAGAGGAGACAGGGACCCGACGATTATCCGAGCGGCTAGAGCTTTTCATTCTTAGACGGATTTCGGCGGTAAAGTAGTTAAACATGAAAATGTGCCGAAATGATAAAGGCTCAATTAAAAATGTCCTTATTCGTTGGAGGGGCGTCATTCAACACATCGTCGGCACCACAACGGTGGAGTTTCCTTGCTCGTCTGCCTGTGTATATCAGTTGGCTGCTAAGATTCAAGCGTTTCTGCCGGAAACTCCAAATGGAGCCTGTCGTGTCTCGCTGCATGGACACCCGAAGTAAAGGATACCGCATTTTAGTTGGTTCGGCACGGGGCGCAAAGGAGGCTTGGAACGTTGCTTCCGGGTGAGTAGAGTTTCTTCACCGACATGGGGAATTGCATGCTCAAGTCAGGGACAAAGTGAGTTACCCAGGTTCAGGCCGCCTGGAGGCTAAAACCCCTACTCCTGCATGTCTGGATTGATGAGTTCATCATTGTGTGGCTACAAGATGGTTTCCGGGTAATGACCCAGGAAGGTGGCCTGGCTGGAGGTAGACGACGAGCATATCCTTCCCCGGAGGATATCACCTCTTGAATCTGTCTCTCAAGCCCTAGTCTAGTCTCTGCTTGCTTCTCCCTTCGGATCGGATCGAATCGGTCGAATCCCCCCCTTGCTGACCTCGACCCTCCCTTTATAGACCAGGCGAATGCCAGAGGTGGTCACACAAGGGACGTGAGGGGTTTTAGGTGGGAGAGACCCCTCGGTGGCTTTCGGGTGACGTGGCCTCTTCTGGTCCTTTCGTTGCTCACGTCCGTCTCGGAGGGAAGATTTCGAATCAGAATTTGTTCACGTCCGACATCTGCACAATTGTCTTTTTTGCCGAGTATAGAATATACGGTTTTTGCACTGTAAATTTACACACGGGTAGAATAAATCATTGGCTACATTCTGGTATTTATTTTGATTTTTTTAAAAGCTTTAAATATTTGTTTTCGAATATTTCAAAACGGTTCATATCGCCGCACTCGCGTTTCTCTGTTGAAACAGAAGGGGAAAAAGCCTCGCGTCTCATACTCCCTCCGTCCACAAAAAAACTCTTAACCTAACCCAAATTTATATGTATCTATACATGATTTAGTGTGTAGATACATACAAATTTGAGGTAGGTTAAGACAACCTTTTGTGGACGGAGGGAGTATGTGTGTTATGTTTTGGTTATGCTTATGCATGATGGGCGTGTCATTTGATTTGACGAAGCGATGGGTTCCTCGGGGCACAAGACACCGACAGAAGGGAGCGACGACTTGCGGCGAGTCACGAGAGAGCGACGCACGCCCACGCTTGCTTCCTTGCTCTCGGCAAAACCACGAAATTTCCATACGTGCTAAAGGTCGAGTCGAGCCCAACAAGACGAGATGAACGATGGATGGATCACTGCGTGCGTCACGATGGCAACAGACACATACGTACTCCTACATAAAATAAGCCGCACGAGTGATGCATGTAAAATGTATACATGAACTTTACATTTTATTACTTGATATTCCAACTTATTTCACTAGTACAGAACGACACATCGGAAACGGGCCAAAAAGCCCATCGGAAACGGAAAAAGGGTCCGTGTCCCCGACCCTGTCACTGATGTGAAGGCTCTCATCGGCAACGGACAAGAAAAACCGTCACCGATGAGGCTTGATTTTGGCTACGGTTGCCATCCAGTCTCCGTTGCCGATGTATCTGGACATCAGAAACGGAGATTCTGTTTCTGCTCGTTTGCATTGAGGTTTCTTCATAAGCCTAGAGCAGGAATAGATTTGGCACTGGACATTTAAAATTTCACAGCAGAAGCACAAAAATGCTAACAAATTCATTCATAAGGTATAACAAATGTCACCGATACATTGCATCACAAGACAACCAATTACTTATCTTCATTGTCATGCCTCTCTAAATCTATCATTGACATGTCTAGCTAAATCTATCTATGTCATGCCTCTCTAAACTTATCCTTGTCATGTCCAACTTAATTTATCTTCATGACTTGCTATTAGAGTTCATGAATTCAATCTTCTTCTTGGACGGTGTCGCCAAAATATAATCAACTCGCCGCTTTGTCCCCGACCTTGTATTTAGCTCATTTAAATGAGCTAAACGGATCAGCACCATGCTCTGCACATAGTGCAATAAGCGAGTGCTGATGTACTGAAGGTGCCTCTTTTGTAAAGTGGTCACTGAAATGCAAAGAGAGAATATATGACTCCATGTTAGCTCACTATACATCTAGCATAAAGGACATACAACACAAAAGGATGCATAAGACAGAATAACAAACTTACAAATCCATTGCATAGTTGTTGTGTACCAACAATTATGCCGGACGACAAGCGCACCTTGGCTAAGGACCCGGCTTTTTATACAGTGTCACCGAAATGTACATCTGTTTTGCAAAGGAGATAAGCCAGCCATGAGTTTCATACACTACCGATTTATGCTAGTTATGTTCTTTTCGAGCGACACTACGTAGTCGTCCTCAGTGGCGGAGCTAGAACATATTGAACCAGGATGCACACATGTTACCACAATACATTTAAAACAATTTTTAGGGGTGCATATGTGATGAAAAATTGCTAATTTACAAAGAAAAATTCCTTCTCCCGGTGTCCTGTGCACCCGGCTGGCTCAAGGTGGATCCGCCAGTGGTCATCCTCATCGTCCTCGGATGTATTACAACCCTAGTTCTAGTTCTGTTCATGAGTGTCCTATGGAAGAAAACCTAAGCAGAACAATGACAACAACCCTAGTTTGTCGGCACGACGGCCGGTCACAAATAGATGTATTACCTTTGGATCTGGCGGCGGGAGTACGTAGTCGTCCTCGTCGTCCTCGGATCGACACGCCATGCGCCCTCCAGCTACAGATCAGGCGACGAGATCTGCCCGGGTGGAGCAAAGAACGGGTACGCGCTGCCACGGTCGGAGGAGAGGAAGATGCGCGCCGACACGGTCGGAGGAGAAGAAGATGCGCGCCGCCACGGTCGGAGGGAGGGAGATGCGCGCCGCCACGGTCGGAGGAGAGGAAGATGCGCGCCGCCACGGTCGGAGGGAGGGAGATGCGCGCCGCCACGGTCGGAGGAAGGGAGATGCGCGCCGCCACGGTGGAGCTAAGATCTGGTGCTGCGTGGAGGCGCCGCCACACTTTGAGAGTGAGGCTGAGAGTGAGCGATAGAGTTTAGGGTTGTGTGAAGGGCGCATTTATAGCAAAGTAGAACATCGGAAACGGAGGGTATAAACAACCGTTTCCTTTGATTTTTTCACTGACACACTGGGCTTATACTGATCTCTACTAGTATTGAAGTTGAAGAACATAAAAATAAATAACTATAACTACTCCTCGGACTCCGCCTTCTCCTGCTCGTATGCGAGGAGAGCCGCGTAGTCGTCCGTGTCGTCGCGCGGCTCCTCGCCGATGATGTCATCGCCGCCCGTGCGCCCCTCCCACATCTCGTCGTCATCGTAGGCAGGATCGTCGCGCAGCTCCGGCGGGAGGAGGAGCCGGCGGCTCTGAAGCAGCTCAACTCTTTCCGGCGGCATAGGCACCGACGCGCGGTTGAGGTGCCAGCCACCGGGTAGCCGAACCTTTGACCATGGCACTGGCCTCCTATATTGCCAGTGCCGCTCCGCGACGGCCTGCCCGACGATGACGCGGTTCCATCCAGGCGACCGCGGACGGGCGTCTCTCCGCCGCGGCGAGCGGCTGCGGTCGCGGGCGCCCGAGGATCCCGCGTCCTCTTCGGGCGGCATAGGCACCCTCCTGTGGTTGACGCGCCAGCCAGCGGGGAGGCTAACATTTGACCAGGGCACTTGCCTCCTATATTGCAAGTGCCTCTGCGCGACGGCCTCCGGCACGACGACGCGGTTCCAATTCAGGGAAAGCGGGAAACTGCTGCGGCGAACGCCCGAGGAGTTGCTAGGAGTATCCATGGCTGCGACGAAGTGGCGTACTGAGATAGCAGGGAGATCGTGGGTTTTTAAGGAGTAGTGGGCGGTGCCGCGGCGTCACTACGCCACTACGCCATAGCAGTTACTCCGCTCGCATCGAATTCAAAGAAGCTGGAACGTGTCCACATTGCACACGGACACACAAAAGTCTCCGTTGCTATAGAGGCACATATCGGAAACGGAGCCAGAATTAAGACCGTTGCCAATACTATGGGTAACGGAGTTAATACTTTCTCCGTTACCTATGTTGACGGGCCAGCCACGGCCCAGGTCAGGTTTGTACGCACTGGCCGCGCGGAAAGCGCGATTCTCCGTCGCCTAACGCCTGCCGTTTCCATAGAGGGGTATCCGATGTGTCGTTCTGTACTAGTGTTTGCATCATATATGGGTTATATTTATGTTTTATAATGATTTTAGGGGATAATTCACAGTTTTCCCATTTATTTGGAATTAACCTTGCAGAACCAGAAAACCCCTTTTTCCATCTTTTTGACTTTTAGGGACCCAAACGACGTCCAAATGACCTAATATTTCACGGGCGTCAATTTTTGGAAGGAACGAAGCGTAGGAGCGAAGGAAGCGAATAAACGGAAACCCGAGGGCCGAAAGAGGTGGGCCCACGCGGTCAGATTCCTTGACCGCGTGGGACCCCCTATTCTGGGCCTCGAGCCTCCGATGCCGTCGATCTTCGTCCCCGTGCCTTCGTCTTGACCTAAAAACGACTATAAAAATAGTCCCCCGACGGCTTTCGGAAGGGGCGCGGAGAAACACAAAAACCACGAAACAGGAGACAGAAGGCTGCCGCCGGAGAGGATCGGAGGGGGGAAACGCCGCCGGAATCACCTCCGGAAGGCTCCTCCATCCCCCCTCCGGAGTCTCCATCAACACCACCGTCAAGACCAGCACCATCTCCATCACCATCTTCGTGATCCACTTCATCCCCCTCATAGTTTGAGATTGTTGAACCCTAGCTATTGTCTAAGTACTATTCTACATGTTTGTGAATTGCTACTTGTCATTGTTTTGTGGGAGATTATATTCTCAGATTGTGTTGTATCACTTATGCCATTGAATCATATCATGTCTTCGCGTTGTGAGTAGTTCTCTCATGTTCCTGGGGGCATAGGATGGATTGGCAATGATTTATTTATGACATGTGTTGGTATTTTGTCTAGTGTTTATCTTTTTATGTAATTCTATGATGGTGTTGTGCGAACGTCGACTGCACATCACTTCACCTATATGGGCTCATAGGAGAACACCGTAGTGTAATGGAGTGAGGGAGACTTGGGAGGACATGTAAACCTGAGACCGAGTCATGAAGTTGCATTATGAGGGTATTAGTATCGGGGACCTTAGAGTTTAAGGCTATGGTGGGACTCTATGTCTTAATAACTCTTGTGCAGTCATTTACTTGGCCATAAGAACCATCATAAGGGGGTTTAGTTTATTTATTTAGCTTTCCCTAATTATGGCTCCGTCCAAAAGAAGATTAAAACTTGACAAAATGCTTACCTTGTTGTTCTAGAAATATTTATGCCATGAAGTCTAGGTAGCCCTTGGGAACATTCTCCACTTATAAGAAACACACACTTGAGCTTGTCCTCTCGCTGCATAGAGGATTGGGCTTTCTCTCTTTGAGAGCTTTCACTTGTCATATTTTATTTTCAGCTTTTTACTTTATTGCAAACTCTACGCCAAAAACCCCAAAACACTTGCATCATTTAATCATTTTAGTTTGTCTAGTGCATAGATAATAAGAGAAGTGACACTCTTATTTGAGAGGATAAATACTTATACCTTCTACTCCTCGTGGGATCGATACTATACTTACACATTGAAGATTTCAACGATCCCCTATACTTGTGGGTATCAAGACATTTTCTGGCGCCGTTGCCGGGAGTGTAGCGCTTAAGTTTTTATTCTTGTTTGCACTAGATATTTATTTTCAGTTTTGCATATACTCTAGTTTACTTTCAGTTTTGCATTTAGTTTAGTTTTACTTTCAGTTATATATATAAAAAAAACAAAAAATAGAAAATGAAAAATACCAAAAAAACTCGTGTTATGGGCATAAGTATGGATATAAATGATGCTTTGTTTAGACACTTGAATGCTGCTAAGATTGCCAAGGAATATAGAGAATCAAAGGAAGGGAAAATACTAAAAGGTTTCATGATGGAATTAAATTATATTGCTGAGGAGTTGCTTTTACACCATGATGTAACTTGTATTTTTTGCTCTGAACAAAAAGATAAACATTTTGAATTTCAATGTAGGTTCCATGAAGAATGTGTTATTGCATCTTACCATACTGGTGATTATGCTTATTTAGGAATGGAACAAGTAGAGGAATTTGTTACTTTCAAGGCATCTTTTGAATTGCAAACCTTCATTCATGAAAATAAAACTTGCCCTATAGCTAATAAATTTGGAAGAGAGATAGATTTTATTTTTGAATATTGCATAGACAACTTCTCTCAAAATATTTATGTTGTTGAATATAATGAGGCTCCCCAAGAGAGCACTGATGTTTTGCAGGAAGAGGAGGATAAAAACCTAAGCTTGGGGATGCCCGTGCAACCCCAAGAAGATGTTGAAAATGATGAACAACTAGAGAATGAAGAGAGGAAACTTCCACCTTCACCACCTATGGATGAGGGTAACACTCAAGATTTTGTTGATGATAAACTTTGTTTTTTTGATTCTGATGATGAGGAGGACTATCAACCTATGCCTAATGAGAACATTATTGATAATAATTTTAAAAATGATGAGGAGTATGGTTTAGACATGTTTTATGATAGTACTCTAGATGATGATCCTATTTTGCTTGATGATCCTCCATGTTTAGAACTTGTTACTACTTTATGTGAGGATAAAAATGATATACTTGCTGTGTGTGAAAATACTCTTACTTATGAGAGTCCTACTTTATTTTTGAACTCTCCTATTCACACCATGGAGGAGAAGCTTTTATATGTTGAAAAGTACTTATGTGGGCTGAAATTATCTTACACTAATAACCATTTCACCCATAACCATCATGTTTATGGTGCTTCTTGCAATTATTTTGAGAGAGGAAAACACACTAATAGCTCACATGATAGTTTTAATAATCCTCTATATGTTCCTAAGTTTGCAAAGTTGCACCAATCTAATAGTTCTTTTGTCAAATTTGTTTCCACTACTTGTAACTATTATGAGAGAGGAAGAAAGACTTATCTTTATGCTTCTATGTTATTTAAAATGCAACCTACTGATCATTACATGCATTGGTTACCACAAAATTGCTGCTATTTATTCATATATAAAATGCCAATGCATAGGAAAGGAGTTAGACTTAAAAGTTAATGGTTTAATGTTTTATGGTGTGCTCTTTATGCTTTTATTTCCTATTCTGTTTAGGCACACCTTCATATCTTGAAAACATGTGAAATAACTTTACCTACTGTTTTCTGATTGCTAGTTTAAGATTTTCACTTTATATAAAATTTGGGAAAGTAAATGAGAAGGATGAGTAATGGAGATGTTGGGGTCGACCTTGAACATGTGTTGTTCATGCCAATGGAACCATTGCAAAGTCTCTATCATTAAAACTTTTTCCAAAGCTAAAACCAAATAAAAAGAGTGTTTATGTTGTATATATTTGCTTCTTCTTCCGGAGTCTCCATCAACACCACCGTCAAGACCAGCACCATCTCCATCACCATCTTCGTGATCCACTTCATCCCCCTCATAGTTTGAGATTGTTGAACCCTAGCTATTGTCTAAGTACTATTCTACATGTTTGTGAATTGCTACTTGTCATTGTTTTGTGGGGAGATTATATTCTCAGATTGTGTTGTATCACTTATGCCATTGAATCATATCATGTCTTCGCGTTGTGAGTAGTTCTCTCATGTTCCTGGGGGCATAGGATGGATTGGCAATGATTTATTTATGACATGTGTTGGTATTTTCTCTAGTATTTATCTTTTTATGTAATTCTATGATGGTGTTGTGCGAACGTCGACTGCACATCACTTCACCTATATGGGCTCATAGGAGAACACCGTAGTGTAATGGAGTGAGGGAGACTTGGGAGGACATGTAAATCTGAGACCGAGTCATGAAGTTGCATTATGAGGGTATTAGTATCGGGGACCTTAAAGTTTAAGGTTATGGTGGGACTCTATGTCTTAATAACTCTTGTGCTGTCATTTACTTGGCCATAAGAACCATCATAAGGGGGTTTAGTTTATTTATTTAGCTTTCCCTAATTATGGCTCCGTCCAAAAGAAGATTAAAACTTGACAAAATGATTACCTTGTTGTTCTAGAAATATTTATGCCATGAAGTCTAGGTAGCCCTCGGGAACGTTCTCCACTTATAAGAAACACACACTTGAGCTTGTCCTCTCGCTGCATAGAGGATTGGGCTTTCTCTCTTTGAGAGATTTCACTTGTCATATTTTATTTTCAGCTTTTTACTTTATTGCAAACTCTACGCCAAAACCCAAAAACACTTGCATCATTTAATCATTTTAGTTTGTCTAGTACATAGATAATAAGAGAAGTGACACTCTTATTTGAGAGGATAAATACTTATACCTTCTACTCCTCGTGGGATCGATACTATACTTACACATTGATGATTTCAACGATCTCCTATACTTGTGGGTATCAACGAGAACCTGGATTAATGCGTCTGCAGGCAAGCCAAGCCAGGTAGGCGCCTCTGTGAATCAACCGAAGCCATCGACCGATCCGGTGGCAACGCGTGACGAAATCCTATACAAATGTGAACCTGGAAACTGAAGGATTTTGTGATGAAAAAAGAGAGTAAAATATGTCGAGGGGATCGAACCAAGGTAAAAAATAGCGTGCTAAGGGAAATAGCGGCGGCCTCCTCCATATGCTATAGCGTGCTATATTTAAATATAGCGTTCTGAAAAAACTAGATATAGCTGAAAAATAAACAATTTTAAGAAGAATAAAGAAAGAAATGGCAGAATAATATATGCATAACCACGTACGAAAACATTCTCCAATTCTCTACAAGATTAAAATCAACATCCCATGAGCATTAGTGATGGCATCTTTCAATTTAGAAGAGGAACCAGTAGATTGCAGTTCATTTTCAGGACAAACTCGGTGCTTCTTCTTAAGGTGAAACTCGGTGCTTTTCGCCGATAGGCTGGAAAAAGAAAATAGCGCGCTAAAGTTTTATGATGTTTTATCGCGATATAGCGTGCTATTTCGTGAATAACCCCGTAGCGCGCAAAAGTTGCAAAATTTAACGTGAACCTTCCAGATATGCTATAGCGTGCTATTAGGGAAGAAATAGTGTGCTATTTTTTTTCCATGGATCGAACACGAGGCAGCCTATATTTTGCAGCCAGGTCATAGGCGGATCGTGGCGTGGAGCGCAGGGTCGCGATCGATGGAGCCAGCGTGAGAAGTTTTGTCCCCAGGGAGCTTGAGACGACAGGAGCCCGACCGGTAGAACCTGTCATCACGCCTTCTGCGGCAGCTGCGGGGCACAGACAGCAAGAGAACAAAAACCCCAAATGCGCCGGCTACCCTACGGTCCCTACTTCTCTCTACCCTGTCAGCTTGTGCCTTCGCAGATTTCCTTTTCAAAAAAAAAAAAAACAGAGGGCAGGCCATTTTTTAACTAGGGCTCCATGCTTTGTCTTGGATCGTGACTAAACTAAAACGTCAATTTTGCACAATTCTTTTACTTTGGTTTGTAACCGTCTTATAGCATCTCGAGATACCGAATAAGCACCCGGCTCGAAAAATTCTGACCGATATGTGGTTTAGGCCATTTTTACGATCCGAAACCCGGCTAAAAACAGTTTTGGGACACCGGAAATGCCCCCTCTCACACTATATGAAAGGTACCTTGGGCATTTAGAGTTAGCCACAGGTTCTCTACAACGCGGGTAATACCTCCGACGAGCAATTAACCACTAGTTTTAACCAACTTCCTCCATTGCATATGCGCGTGTGGCGGCCAAGGCCGTGCGCCTCCGAGCAACGAGGAGGAGAGCCGCTCGGCTGTCGCCAGCAAGTGCAGCCACCTTCGAGGGCTAACGTTGGTCGGGCTTTGCCCCCGCTCGCAGTGCCGAAAGCGGTGCCATAGCTGGAAGTGGTGGTGCTCTCCCGGGGCGACAGGCGAACCGCGACGGTTGGCTTTCGATGTGCTCAACAAGCACATCTTGCCACACTTCAAGCCGACCCACATCGCCGATGATGAACTCACTGCCGCTACGAAAGCGGTGGCGAACGGCGAACCCGCTGCTCAGCCCCCCTTGAATCTGTCAAGACGGAGCATGAGCTCGCATGGGCGCTACGCAGGTTTCAAGCACTACCTCAACATCGACGAGTGAGCACGCCGGTGAAGTAGATCGCTTGTTGTCTAGTTTAGATAGTTGTGATGAACTAGTTTTTGATGAACTTGAATGACTAGTTGAAATCTCATGGTAACTTTTTATTTAAATTTACACTACGAGTTTCATGTATCTGTCATGCATAGTACCGCAAACAATTTTCGGGGGTACCTAATAGCAGTAGAGATGCTCTTAGGAAGGTAATGTCTTCCGCCCTCGCATCCGTGAATAAAAATTCCGAAAGACATGGGCGATGGTGAAATTTGACGTGGTGGATTTATTTTCTACTCCCTCCGTTCACAAATACTTGACTTCTAACTAAGTGTATCTTGACAAAAAGTACATCTAGATACACTCACTTTATAGTCAAGTATTTTAAAACGGAGGGAGTAGCATTTGTCAGCTTTGCGTGGCACTATGATTCTAGTAGGAAATACCCGAGTACTTGACCGAGATTGGGTTGACCGCTGTTATAATTCCAAACTATTGTGGAATGTTCGGTTTTTTCTTCGTTCATCGTCATCGTGCGTTCAGAATCGACAGTGACGAGCGTGGAAACTTTCTGATGCGGAGGATTTATTCATGGTCGTTCGTTCATCTCGCTTGGCGATACTAGCAGAAAAGAGCACTGCCGGAGACAAGGTGGAGTTGAACGCTGGTAATTCAAACCTACCTGTGTGATGTTATGGAATTTTTTCGGTCCTCCGTCAGTTTCGTGTAGCACTGCTAGTCAAGACTCAAAATCTACCGGAGTGCATGACGAGATAGCCTTGACTTGACCACTGTTAATTCTAAATTGTCTCCTTTGTACTAGAATGTCTTCATTCCTTCATTCTTAACTATGTTCCCGGAGCCAATGACGATGAGTATGAAAACTCTGTAATGTGGCAGATTTGTTCCGTTCCTCTGTCACTTTGATATATGGTAGGCTGGAGAATTACCAGAGTACTTGACAATGTATCATTGACCCCTGTTAATCCAACACCGTGTCTTTTATAGTAGAATGTTTTTTTCCTTTGTTCTTGTCCGTGTTTCCGGTAGCGTCTTGTCAATTGTGAGAACTTTTTGATCCGCGGATTCGGTTATCATCATTTTCTTTATTGAAAGAAGTTAGAGGAAAACTCTACCCTATAGTTACATATGCCCGAGGGGTGTTGAGGGGTCTTCGTCAATTTCAAGTGATACCAATAGAAAATTACCAAAGTCGGAAAGTTTACATGCATTATTTAAATCATAGAACTACTGGAGTACTTTGCACACGGTAGAATCAACCGACTGACTCAAAACCGCAATTTATCGCGGTGCGTCGTTGAAGCGCTGGGAGCGGCGCTCGAACGAATAAATCTACCTCAACTCCGTTCCCACATTGCCGATGTCCTTTAGAGTGGCTCCTCAAAGTTGGTGGCTTAGTGTGCTTGCTAGTCCTTCAAACCGACAACGTTAGGGTTCGTGGATGGTGTCAACGAGCAACATCAAAGACTCCATCAGATGGGTCCGTCCTCTTTCTCTGTCCTCATTGTTCTGGAATTACTCCGGTGGCATGGAGGAGCAGGGAGGATTTGCTCGGTAGTTGTCCGATGGCCGCTACCCGTGGTGTTGCCACCATCATGTGGTTGAAGATGGAAATCCCGAAGCATGGTGTGCTGTGTGTGGGTGGTGAATCAGGCGTTATCTCTCAACAACATTGATGGGAGGCGGTGAATCTAGGAGCAGGAAGGCACGGAGAAGATCCCTGGTCGACATGCCACAGCGATATGTGCCTCGACGTGTGCGGCATGCCTGATCTTCGGCTTAAAAAGCCTTGATGGCGATGGTGCTTTCCCGTTTCTATCGACGATGGAGACTATTCTTCTCTTCTTCCGGTGAGCGTCTCGGCGGGTTTTGTTGTTATTTTCTTTTAATGGTGGTTATTTTTGTAAAGTTTTCATGACAGTTTGTTCCCGCACGTTTACATTAACCTACCCCTCCTTGACTGTTTTCTGAAAGCGTGCTGGTGACTGTGGAAACTTTTGTGTTGTCGCGGATTTATTTCGGTCGTTCGTCCATTTCATGTAGAAACCTACCGGATCACTTGACAATCAGCATTGACCGCTATTAATCTCCAAAAGCGTGTCTTTTATTGGATGTTTCTACCTTCATTCTTTGCCGTGTTTCTGGATGGCGGAAACTTGGCGGGATTCATTCCGGTCTCGGTCAAGTTCAATTTCACGTGGTTAATTAATTCAAAACCGTTTTGAACCTCCATCAAACCATAACACACACCTGGACTGCAATCAGTAAAGTAGCAGTACAATCATCAAATAACTTAATCAAGTCAGCACCCGGCAGCCAATGGTGCAGTCGCCAAAAAAATTCTTCCGCCGCCGCCCAGCCAGCGACTCCATCCGCATATATAAACCTCGAAACGGCGCCGGGTACATGCCGTCGTCGTCGTCATCGTCGTGGCCTCGCCGATCAAGGCAGGTAGCAACAGCAGACTCGTTAGCCAGGGAATTAGCAGCAGCTAGACGGCCGCCATGTGGCCGTCCTGGTCATCGTGGGAGTGGGGCGCCGCCGTGCTGGTCGGCGTGGCGTACCTGTGCGTGCACGCGGCGGCGGAGGCGCTGTGGCTGCGTCCGCGGCGCCTGGAGCGGCACTTCGCCCGGCAGGGCGTGCGCGGGCCGGGGTACCGCTTCTTCGTCGGCAGCTCGATCGAGCTGGTGAGGCTCATGGTGGACGCCTGGTCACGCCCCATGGCGCCGCCGGACTCCCACGACATCCTCCCCAGGGTCCTCCCCTTCTACGACCATTGGAGGAAGCTCTACGGTAATTAGCATTTCGATCAACCCAAGAACGCTCAATTACACCAGCTAGCTATCCACTAATTAGCTTTCTTCTTCTTCTTGATTTAATTCTCATCCCTCTTTATTCTCTTAATTCCAACATTCATTCCTGTTCTGCTGAAGTTAACACGAAAATAATAAAAATCCTTGGAACAAAAGCGCGTGCATTTGCAATTAATAATATAGCGAAGAAATTAATTTAGACTAGAACAGTGGCGCGTGAACCCGGCCGGAGGAAAGGAGGGGACATGCTTCCATGCTTTTGCAAATAGGTACAAGAAACTGCGAATTTTTTAACATGGAAATGGAAGGTTTTAAACTATATGCATGATTAGGTGAGCTCCTCCGCTTCACTTTTGAGGTAGTAGTCTACATCTACTTGCTTCCTTGTCTGATGAATTAACAAGCAAGCGCCAACAGATCAATATGCCTCTCAAGTCAAACCTTCTGATATCGCCATGATCGATCGATCTTCCCACCAGGCTGTACAATGTGTAGGTCAATGATGATGCGAGTAGATTAAGCGGTAAACAACCTCCGGTGACGCGTATGAGCATGATCGGCAGCACATCATGCCAGTTCAGGATCCACCTAGCTAATTAAAATTACGCGTCACTAAGCCTAAGAATTGGAAATTTTGACAGGTCCAATGCATCTGATCTGGTTCGGGACCAAGGCGAGGCTGACGATCAGCTCGCCGGAGCTGATCCGGGAGGTGCTGGTGACGCGGGCGGAGCACTTCGACCGGTACGAGGCGCACCCGCTCATCTGCCAGTTCGAGGGCTACGGCCTCAGCAACCTCCACGGCGACGCGTGGTCCCGCCACCGCCGCGTCCTCTCCCCGGCGTTCCACACCGAGAACCTCAAGCCGCTCGTGCCCTTCGTCGCTGAAACCATGCGCCGGATGCTCGAAGAGCTGGCGGAGCGTGCCGCCGGCGTCGGCAATGGCGGCGAAGCGGAGGTGGACGTGGCGGAGTGGTTCCAGCGCGTGCCGCAGGAGGTGATCACGTTCGCGACGTTCGGGCGCCGGAACTACGGCGCCGGCAGGGTCGTGTTCGAGCTCCAGGACGAGCTCGCCGGCCTCGCCGCCGACGCGCACAGCAAGGTGTTCATCCCCGGGTACCGGTTCCTGCCTCTGAGGAGGAACATGCGCGTGTGGCACCTGGTCAGGGAGATCAGGAAGGGCCTGGCCGCGTTCATCGCCAACCTGCAGGAGACGAAGGTTGACGAAGGCGGGATGAGGGACTTCATGGGCTTCATGGCGCCGGCCCTTACGGCGGAGGAGATCATCGAGGAGAGCAAGAACTTCTTCTTCGCCGGGAAGGAGACGCTATCTAGCCTCCTCACCTGGGCCACCGTCGCGCTCGCCATGCACCCGGAGTGGCAGGACCGCGCCCGCCGAGAGGTCCACGCCGTCGTCGGCCGCCATGACCTCCCCACCAAAGACCACCTCCCCAAGCTCAAGATCGTATGTACATCACATCACATCGCATCGCGTGCTCGATAGTTGAAATGCTGCTAACGGGAACATCTCAATGTGCAATGCAGCTGGGAATGATCATGAACGAGACGCTGAGGCTGTACCCGCCGGCGGTGGCGATGATACGGACGGCGAAGCGGGACATGGAGCTCGGCGGGTGCGTGGTGCCGGCGGGCACGGAGCTCCTCATACCCATCCTGGCGGTGCACCACGACGAGGACCACTGGGGCGCCGACGCCCACGAGTTCAACCCGGCGCGGTTCGGCGACGAACGGCGGCCTGGACGGCACCAGATGGCGTTCATGCCCTTCGGCGGCGGCGAGCGCGTCTGCATCGGCCAGAACCTGGCGCTCATAGAGGTCAAGGTGGCGCTGGCCGTCGTGCTGCAGCGCTTCTCCTTCCGGCTGTCGCCGTCGTACGTGCACGCCCCCCAGGTGCTCATGATTCTACAACCGCAGCATGGCGCGCCGGTGATCTTCCAGCCGTTGTGACGACCGAACGCCGGCCAAGGTCATCCCAGTACAGCTCAGCTCAGCAAATCCAAATCTCCCATCCCCCATGTTAATGTTAGTCGGATTCAATTGATTCCTTCCTGTAAATTATCATCTCCTCTTGTTAAGCCTGTATAAAAGCAAGTGTATACCATACGTACAAAACAAGTGCCGGACTTTTTACAAAAAAAGAACTGAAGCATCCGTAGCTGTTACTCCCTCTGTCACAAGAGAATAAAGACTTCCTAGCAGATCAGTTTAGATTGTGTACGGTAGCGCAATCTCCCCGAATCTCATACCGGCATTCAAAATGCGAGGCATTCTCTCCAGGGTGTTCTTCCGAAGTTTAGCATACGGGAGCAATACACTCTTGGATCTCAGGAATGACAAACAAATTATGAAAGATATATGGAATATGTAGCGGTAAGTTCATTCGAACCATATATGCATGCAATTAACGCTTCATGTTCTTGTGAAAGACCTCACGTATTGGTCAAACTGTTTCCACATAAGTATGATAAATATTAAACAGCTCTGTACAGGGTATCATATTACACATGAGGTTTTGAATAGAAGAAAGGGATTGCCTTTTTTGACCATTGAATTTTGAAAGGGTAATTTTGAGTTTCTTGGGGTTTCTATACTGATGAACGCACGAGCTTCTCGATTTCCTTGATAATTAAGTCCCGCTCCTCATCAAATTGTTCATCGTCACCTATTTAGAGGAATGCATTAGAAAGTGTCACAGCTTGCATACATCTCTCGGCAATCTAACAATGAATCCTCGTTAACATTAATTAAGTCACAGCTATAATGTTTTGTTATTCCATTACTCGCACCAATTGCTTAGTCAGAGCACAAAATCTGATAGTCCTGTAGGGTTAAACTGGAAACAGAGAATGCAGAAGTACCTTTGCTTGCAGGAAGATCGTGGAGTAACTTCAGCAATTCTCTGTGATTGTCTACCAAAACTTGAATAACATCGCGAGGCTTGTTTGGATTGGCAACAAATACCTGATTCCACGCAGTGAAAATGAACCATCAAGGGAAGGTAAAAATAAAATAGATGTGATCAGAAAGTTACAATTGACCAACAATACCTAGTTGCAGAAATTCTCATAATTAAACAAGTAGAAAGGTTGGCAAAAGATAAAGTAATACCTTAAAAATGTGGAAGGCACATATCCTGATATTTTTGCTTGAATCCTACAGGAATTTCAGTTTAGTATAGGCATTAATAAAGGATAGGCCTAGCCAAGAAAAGATGGTAAGTCTTGAAGATCAAAGGAAACAACAACTACTTCACTGCTTACACCATTCAGTTGTCTTATCAGAACAAAAATGTAACACTGTTTCCTTCGGGAGTGTCTATCCGAACTATTTTTTTATTGGAAAAGGAGAATGATTGCTTGAACTGCCACTCCCGAGATATCAAGCCTGGCACTCAAACAGTACATAATTTGTTGGAGGGAACAAAACAGACAGTTACACTGTGACACCGTTACACTGTGCCACCTTTCTGTCAGACTGTAGGAGAGGCGTTTTGGCTCCCGGGCACAGATGCACCCGGTAGATTTCAAAAAAATTTCAAAATTTGAAAACTCGTCAAAAAAATCTGCAAAAAATCATGCACGTACCTGACGCCGGTACGCACCACCGTATTTTTTTTCGCGACGAAATACCATCGTACGCGCCCTGTACAAAAATGACAAATTTCCTGTCAGAAAAGTACAGTTCAAATTTTGAAATTCTGACAGGAAATTTGTCATTTTTGTACAGGGCGCGTACGATGGTATTTCGTCGCGAAAAAAAATACGGTGGTGCATACCGGCGTCAGGTACGTGCATGATTTTTTTCAGATTTTTTTGATGAGTTTTCAAATTTTGAAATTTTTTTGCAGATACCGGGTGCATCTGTGCCCGGGAGCCAACATGAATTTCCCGTCATGTATCATCTTTACAAACAGAAAAACATTCAGCTCTGAACCACTAGTAGCCCACCAAAGAACAACTGCAGGTGTACAGTTTTGATTATCACGGTGGTTGGTGAGCTAGTAATATGAAACCTGTGTTCTCATTTCTCATACTAGTATCACTATCCACTGTTGTTAAGAGCAAGATGTAAGTGCATGATAATATCTAAATTTAGAAGCGGGAAAAATATAACCAACAATTTAATACCTTGAGTAGACCAATCATAATGTTTAAGTAACGAACTTCCAAAATGTACCGCTTCATTATCTGAGCATTTGGTGCCTCCAACAGAAACTCTGAAAGAAACTGGCATGCAGAACACACTTTTAGGTTCCTTATTCAGTGCTCAACAACAAATGTTAATGGAGGAAATATAAAATAGACTAACCTTCACTGATTGCCTTCTTGTCACATAATTATCTGAAATTAAAAGCCTTTTGTAGAGTTCAAAGAACTGCACATATTTACAGAATCAAAATGATACTAAACTTGGATTATTTGATAGAAGAATATCTAATTTTGGTAACATGAACATGGTGGAATTCACTCATTTCAGGAAAGAATATTGTTCTTGTCTACCTGTTCATAATGGGAAATGAGAAACTCGGAGACTGCATCTTCATGTCTGGTGAGCAAATCCTACAAAATCCTTGCAAAAAACAAATATCAGTCGTCAAGGACCAAGCATAAAGCCCGACAAATGTATAACATAAATACCAAATTAAAAAAATTTGGGTTTACCTTGAAGGTATTCAGGGCATCAGAAGCAATATCAAAGTTTGGCAATTCAACATACTGGAAAAACAACTCGAAGCTACTTGACGCCAATATATATCTGAAAGAGCACTACAAAATCAAAATGCATCTAAAATTAATAAATTATGTAATTGATTAAATTATGTATTTGTAAGCTGCTTTATGCAACCTTTTCGTATCTGATGAACAAAGCCACTGATGATACATTATTACATTTCAAAGGTTAAACTGAAGGAAAACTGTTTCAGATTCAATAGCTACATAATGCTTGTCAAGCTAACCAGTATTAATTTAGTATGACATCAACTGGGGAAAGGGGAACTAACTTTTGTAAATCTTTTCTTTCCCTTGGGTGAGTGCCACTATATGTAAAATTAATGAATTATGTTACTGTATGATTACATAGTTTCTATTGAGAAACAGTCGAAACATATCAAACACAATTTCTCTTCAAGGCATATATGTTGGACACCATATGTTAATTTAAGTCAGCGTTAGCCCCTAATAACCACTAAAAAATTAATAGTTTAAATGGAGACTTTGAAGCCTTACTTGGCAAGTGCAGGATACTTTATGCATTCTCGTAACATGTTCCCACAGTTCAACGCAACCTCCAGGTTATTGTAGCTGGCACAGATAGTTAATCAATCAAGCAAAAATTATTACAGTTGCATATATTGTAGACATGAATCATAAACAAATACAAGAATAATGGAAGTATAGGAGAGGAAATATATTGAAAAGGTTCCAACTCAACAACTGAAGGAACCAATGACTACTGACTAGCAGCAGTTCATGGCCAAATACAACAATCATACAAGTTCAGGAAGATAATGAATTAATGGTGGGACCAGATGGAAAGCGAAGGAACATGAAGCAGTTGGCTACAGGCAGCAGATAGATAGCTTCCAAATTGTGAATAGCAAACCAATTAAACTGTTCAGAGTAGCAATAGGCCTTACCAAACAACAAGGAAATCTAGAAGATCCACATGATTTTCAATATATTGCACACAGCAGTAACTTTCATCAACCTTCTGCCTCAACAAAATGCACCAGCAGTGGACAAGATCCTTTCTACCCTGGAATGTAAAAGTAATAAGCCTAACACACTTAGCAAAAATGACACACAATCAATTGATGAATAGCATACCTCCCAACCCAAGGAAGGCAGATTCTGAACAAAGAGAGATAGGACACCCTCCTTGCAAATTTCAAGGGCTATCTGTAAAACCTGCTCTTGGTTTGGTTCAACTTCTCCATCACCCGAAAGTGCCTGTCTCAAGGTGAACACATTTTTCTCAACATCTTCGAGAGCCTGGTAAGAGAAAGCGTAGTCTATGAGCAACCAGTGTTCTGTATCCATGGTGTTATGTGTGTAAAGCAATTGTTTATATCAACACAAACAGTCACGTAAAAACAAAACGGCAAATCAAACAAGAAACATTCCCATGCTTATAAGCAGGCTCCAAATGTGCCTCTCAGTTGCAGTCCACTTGTATATGGACTCTGTTAAAAGGAACACTGATACGAAATGTATGTTTAGAATTAAAACCAGATGCTAATTTTCTACCAAAGCCAATTCCAGCATAACCCCTTTTTTCAGATGCAAGCGTGGTTAAAAAAGGCACGCCAAGGTGCTAGGCGACAGCAAAACGCCTAGCACTTAATCGTGCTATGCGTGCGGTTAGGCAGAGGCAAAACTAGGACTTAACGCCTAGCTTTTTTAAAGCTTGGACGCACGGGGTAAACCTTTTAACGGACATATAAAACAAAGTGCTGCAGTGAGCTATTTCCTTATGGGTCCGCCTGAGGCTCAATCGACTGAGAACTAGTTCTCAGTCGAATGACGTCGTGCTTCTTCCCCATCTCCGGCCACAACCTCCCCCGCAGCCACCGCCGGCCTAACCGCCGTCCACCCGCCTGCGGCGGCGCGCTGCCGCGACGCCTCGCCGCCCCGCCTTGCCCCGAGCTCCTCCACCAGTGCGCCGCCCCCGACCATCCCTCTAACCCCCGCCCCTTCTTCTCCGGCGCCGGCAAACCCGCACCCCCAAAGTTAAGTTGCTCCTCGCCTCCGCCGCGGCCAGCCGCAGCGGCGGCGGCGCCAAGCTGAGCCGGAGCCGCCGCAGCTGCGAGGAAGAAGGCGACCTAGTTTTGCACGAATCGCGACGCACGGTTTTAATGCTGGATGAGTCGACTGAGCCCTAAGCAAATTCTCATTCGATTGAGAATTAGCAAAACCGTTTCCTTATCAGGCGCAGCCAGACTCGAGGATAAGTTTTCTTCTTTTTTGAGGTTTAAGGCAGTCGATCTGCCGTCCGATTAGATAGAATAGAGGTTTATGTGCAAAGTTTTTTTTTTAGTTTCAGGTTTTAGTACAAGCAACAACATCCCCAAACTAGGGGCCCTAAACCTCTACGGCGACGTCTCACAAGGATAAGTTAGTTCTCGAATTGGATTCAATCCAACATGGTTGCCTTTGTGACCACCGACATTGGGGGGAAATGAGCACTCAACTGCTAAACACAATCTCAGCACTTTGGCAGACACCATTACCGTTCAAAGGTCGGTTCCTTTTGAATCTCTGACATGAACCATCCTTCCATACACAGCATGGCAGAGCGATACAAATTACGTTTCCTATCAAGCCGGCTACTTGCACGAATGATTAGGCTGCGAAGCTCCGACCAAATCAAGCACAACCTTCACTACCAACAAACATTCGTCAACTACAAAGGCAACCCCCAGCCGACCAGCCCCCTACAGAAACAGGCCGATCGGTGAGCAGTCACTAGGATCCCAACCTCGGTCCCAGTTGGGATAACCAGGATCTAACCGCGAGTCGGAATGCGCGGATCGGGCCAGAAAGTGCACGGAAATGGTCAGGGAGAGTAAAGCCGCGAGGGAGGGGAGCAGTACCTTGGCGCCGGTCTTGGTGTCGAGCGCGAGGAGGGAGTCCTTGATGGAGCGCACGAGCTCCTGCTGTGGCTGACGCGGGCGCGACGCCGCCCGGAAGAAGAAGGACATCTCGCTGCCGGCGTAGGGAATTGAGCCGGCGGCGGTGGGGAGCGATTGGGGGGTAATTCCGAGATTGTGCTGGACGAAGCGAGGAGTTGACGACGACGATAGCGCAGTGCGAAACCGCCCAATTTTTGTCCTCTTTTTCTTTTTTTGAGGACAAGGTGGTCGCACCACCGCTCGAATAGATAGAAAGAAATGACCCAGTTTATAAGGAAAACCGGGTCCAAAAACCATACAATCTGTACAAAAGAATGACACAAACGCAGCAACTCGTCGTCCACACGACCCAAGTCGACAAACGCCACAACACACACCACCCGCTCCGGGGCCGCCGCCCCGACGTAACAACCAGATCGACCTTCGCATTGCCCGAAAGCGATCCAGTCATGGTCGACGAACCCTCTGCCCCCGCAGTCTTCATCCAGGTTGCCACCAAAACCACCATGTACCGGGGCCGCCGCCCCGGAGAAGCAACCAGATCGACCTTCGCATTGCCCGAAGATGATCCAGTCCGGTCGACGAACCCTCTGCCCTCGCAGTCTCCATCCAGGTCGCCACCCAGACCCCCGCTAGGCAACGGTTCTGCCTCATAGAACCGTCGTAGCGTGGGAGACCGAGGCCGCCGCCTCGACGTCCACCACCCTCCGGGACCGCCGCCCCGACGTCCACCACCCACGACCACACGCACCGTTCTGCACATCCGCCACGAAACCGTCGCACCACGCAGGCCAAGAGCTCCAAAGCGGCGCCTCCAACAAGGTAGTGACGAGATCGTCACCGCCGCCCGCTCCCGAGGAGCTAGATTTTCACCCGGAGCTCTTGGAACCACACGCGTTAGTCGAGGTCGAAAAGCTCCACAACAACGCCAACAGGAAGGAGTACGACTCCCGAGGGCGCCGCCGTCGTCGGCACCGACCGAAGTCCGTGCGAGCTTTCACCCGGAGTTCAACCCGACCGCAAAGCTTCGGGAGCCGCAGGACGGCGTCCTGGTCGTGTCGTCAACCGCCGAGCTCCACCGCATGCCGCCGCCGCCGCGGCACCTCCCTCCACGGCAGCCGGCATGCCCACATCGATCCGGGGCCGCCGCCCCGGCCTTCACGTCGCCCAGGTGCCGGAGCACGGCAGCCGGAGGCCACCTACCGCTCGGGAAACCTCCACCCTGCACCATACCCTCCTGCCTCGCCGCCCCCGTGGCTGGCCCCCGCCAGGCCAACCACCTCCATCCGCTCCCACCTCCACGGCGCCACCACCGCGCCCAACAGCGACCAACGGGCGCACGTCCTCCACCATGGCGACCTCCATCCGCACCCTCTGCACCGCCGCCCGTGCCTCGCCCTGGCGCCCGTCCGCTCCACGCACGGCGCGCACACCGCCCGCACAGGCCCGCCAGGCCCAGATCGAGCCCGACGGGCCCCAGAACGCGAGCACGGGCGAGGTCCTCGTCGCCGATGGCGCCCAGCGCGCCACATCGACTCCGGAAGTCCCCGCCGGCCTCCAGCTTCGCCCGAGCCCGCCGGCTCGGCGTCCCCGTCCCCGACCGCCGCCGCCCCCACGGGCCGGTCCGCCTCCTTCATAGCGCGCGAAGGACCTCCCCCCCGACCACCGTTTTTGGCAGCGGGGGGGCGCCGCCACCGCCGCGGACGAAGCCGGCGACGGCAGCGGCAGAGGGCGCCGGACGGGAAGGGTGCTTGTGGCGGCGCGGGCTTCTCCCCTGGCGTCGCGTGGGGGCGCGACGCGAGGGTCCTTCCTCTTTTTCTTTTTTAGTTTTCAGAATCTGGTGATGTACAGTTTGTATAATTTTGTAGAGAAAAGTTTGTGGAACTTTTAGGGCACATGGAAATTCTAATGGGCAAGGATAAACGACAAGTTGTTGGAATGTAAGGGGAGGAGAGCATAGTATCGGAGAGGAGAAAGAAGGAGAGATCTACCGCCGCATCGTCGCAACACTGTTTCTTCTTCTTCTTCTTCTTCTTCTTCTTCTTCTTCTTCACCGCCGCCTGGACTGACTGAAAGTGCTGACACTATCCCCAGCTCTATTGCCGACCATCCCTCTAAGTCCCCCGTGCCCTTCCTTCTCTTGCGTCGGCGATACGCAACCACAAAGCTAAGTCCTTGGCCGGTGAGCAGTACCCTACAACCCAGAGGGTGAATGAGAGCGTCGTCGAGGTCGGGATTGAACACGGCAGTTTACCCAGTTTTAGATCTCGCAGCGGTGACAAAACCCTACGTGCTGCTATAACTCGCTATAAGGCAATAGCCGTGATCAGGTTACAATGAGTAGATTGTGTATGAGAGTGTGCCTAAAGGCATCCCGAGGT
This sequence comes from Poa pratensis, assembly GCA_947311845.1. Classification (NCBI taxonomy): domain Eukaryota; kingdom Viridiplantae; phylum Streptophyta; class Magnoliopsida; order Poales; family Poaceae; genus Poa; species Poa pratensis. The sequence goes on along the minus strand of CAMZMU010000102.1, from coordinate 23,184,444 downwards.
CCGGCTTATATAGGCGGCCGGTCCTAGGGTTACAAGGGGATCAACGTGTCCGGCAAGACTACATAGTCCTAAACCTATCCGGCAAGTTACCGCCTTCTGTCTTGGTCCTGGCGGCATCATGGGCTTTAGTCTTGGGCCTCCGTCTTGCGTAGTTGGCGGCACTCCTTATTCCCAACAACATTACTATGAGTGCATGATTGTATGACCGTTTGCATAATCTGTAAAATGCCACATTAGGACGGCCCTTGTTGAGGAGAAGGTATAATCAACAAGAAATTGAGGGATGAGGAGAGGGACCATGGTGAGCAATAAGCAGTAGTAGGTGAGGGTTTAGAGAAAAGAGTTTGTGAAGTTTCATATTCGTTTTCATAGCAACTTGAGGCATCTGGTTATCTACTCGGCACTCACACTAACAATCGGTCGCACTAGCTGATACACCCAGCTCATGCACCATTCTTGATAGTCACTTCTCATGGATTAGCCACCACCAGTTGGGCCTCCTCGCCAACATAGTAATATTTCAGCGTGCCACCGAATCTCAGCATGTTATTAAAAAAGGTATTATGAGGGTCCAAATCTCCTCCTCTCCCCGATAAATAATGCAGTTATTATGGTTAAGCATTTGTCTAGTTGTCATTTTCAAGATCACTAATCAGTACACTGATGTGTCTTTTGCATATGGGGTGAGGGGGAGTCGATTTACACCCGTTGGGTTCAAGGGAACCCAATGGAATCACCGGATGATTCATTAATTTACTATTATCTTTTTTATTAATCAAATATCTCTCCTATCTAAAAGAAGAGTTTCGTTCCTCTCGTACGTCAAGATTTTCGTCCATCCAACATCATGTCGTACCTCGCTCGTCTCTTCGTCCAACATCATGTCGTACCTCCCGCACCGGATTTCTCTCTGTGGTTTCTTCCCCTAATTTCCGCCGTCAGTTATCGATCAGCGGCGATCAATCAGCACTCATTAACGCGGCCCAGCGTCCTTGGAAGGTTCCGATGCGATCGCACTGATTGGGACCAGCGGCTTCTACAACAGCGACCGCATCGCGAACCTCTTCTGGCCGACGTCCGGCTGGGTCAAACTCCGGGACTTCTGGCCGCCGACGGTGGTACGCCACTGACATCATCCTTGCAGATGGGCGCGTGCTCATCCTCGGAGGCCGGCAGCAGTTCAACTTCGAGTTCTTTCCACAGGACGTCGACGCCACGCCGCCGCTGACCTTCTTCCTGTTATATCGGACGAGACCACGGAGGTGGACGTCGAGAACAACTTCTACCCGTTCCCTCACCTCCTCCCCGAAGGCACTGTCTCCGCCTTCGCCATAACCGCGCCGTCGTGTTCCATCCCTACAATCCGCCTCCCCACCATCCCGGGCGGCGTGCCGAGGAACAACCCATATTACTTTTTGTGATGAACTAGCCGGGTAGATCTTTGAACTCGGAATTTATTCGTGCCTTGGTAAGAACCATATCTTGGATTTGATTGTTCTGGCCTCGATTATTATTGTGAGCCGTCTAATTCAATTCTCTCTTTTTCACGACTCAGTTTGTAGTAGATATGTCTGCAGATATGACAGTAATATACTATCGATCTGTCTGTAGATATCTTCTCATCTGTATGATACCCTGTTCACTACCTCCTGTCTCCCTAAAAGCAGGCTAGCGACGCCCAGAGCTTGTGATTGCTTCAGGTACATCTTCCTTGACACCCACCTTACTTTATAATTTCGTTATTGTTCCTCCAAGGTACTGTAAGATTACAGAGCTTAGATACATGAACTCTATTCTAGGCAGACGGTTATGGACGGCAGTCCAAATTGGAGGGCCCTCTAATGCATACAGGCATTATTAACTATCATGAGTAGACATTTAAAATGACAATAATATGCTAAGTTTAAGTTTCAATTCAGCTTTTTTGATCATGCCTCATGCATCGGTAAATAGCCTTGCAACCGAACCAAGTATAAGTGAGATCTTCTTCCCCAGATACGAACTGAATCAACGATGATGGCTAGAGGTTGCAACAACAATGATGAACTGACTATTGTGTGTAGACTAGCGGAGAGACGAGGACGAACTGCTTGCAAGATGCTGCTGTCATCATTATCCTTACAATAGGATTTTTCTAAGCCCGGCAGTAACAATGACTGAAATATTTTTCAGATATTCTGGATTTATGTGCGACATGAGATGTGGAGTTGTATGCTTGAGTTATTGGCTGACCTCGCCATCGGAGGAAATGTGTCATGGGCTTCTTGCGAACAAATGGGCTATATACCTATGAGTCACTGAAGAACTATGCACTGGAGATGGTTGAAGTTCTTGACTTACGAAGTGAATCCTAGATTTTGCTACACATGTGATGTTGTTTTCTTCTTCTACATCTCTATAGTAGAAGATAAAGCCTGAAATTTCTGAAATTTCTTGTAATTCACAATGTCTACTTTTGAAGGCCTTCATTCGATTGGATATAGTGGGGCATTGGTAAAACCTCTGATGGCTACAAAATCCTCTATAAACAGACTGGATATTAGTACCATAGAGAAATTCATTCATGTAAGATATCTCCTATGCAATATTTTGTGAGAACTGTGTTTTTTTTACTCTGCATGACGCATAAAGCTGGTCTGGGAATCTTTCTTCGTTGGAGTTTTTCTGTAGCTAGGCAAACCTCCTTGTAGCATGTCTAGGAATGTTTTTGGTCGCCCTAGGTCGTCGGTGGTTTCTTTCTTTCTCCTCGGTTTGGCATTTTGCCGTCTCTGTAAGACTTTCTGCCACTCTGTGGCTTTCTTCTTTCTATCTAAACTAACACATGCAGTGCTCCTGCAGAAATGACTGTTTTTGACGGTTTTACTCATGTTAAGAAAATGTAGGAAATTATACTGCTCCTTGGATCGTTCTTGCAACATAAAGTGTGTAGCATGACGAGTTGGATTCAATTGCAGAGCCACCTCTTTCAGATCTTCCCTGTGTGAAACGTCATGAGTGTACGTGGGGAGGGAATCATCGCTGGCAAGCAGATTCTCCAGTAAGCCATCTGCAGTTTTTGCAGCATTATTCTTGAGAACGCAACGCATGCATGTGTACTTCTGTTATGCTTAACGTTGAACTTGTGATCAGAATGTGTCTACGAACTGTGGTTCGTTCTTAGCTTAGCAATGGCAAAAGGCTAAACTGAAGATTGCAACCTAGCAAGTTAGCTTTCGTATAATTTGTATGTGCATGGTTATAGTGATAGTAAGTGCAGTTTAGTATTCAGATGACCATATCAACATGGAATTTTGTGATAACCAATGGAAATTTCCGTAGTGTACAAGTTAGTTTTTTTTTGAATTATACTGATTTTGTTTTGACGTGCAGCAAAGAATTGAACAACTCCTATAACTCCCGTCGTATATCTTCCTCTTGCTTTGAACCAAACAAAGAGATTTTTTCTAGAATGCGCTTGAGCGGTGGTATCTTATATTGATTGAAGAAGTGACTAAAGAAGGAGCTGATGTGCATTATTGTAGTTTCCTTTTCCTTTTCCTTTTCATGATGTGTGCTATGATAAACATGTTTAGCATAAGCTATTTAGAGGAACATGAACATTGGAGACATAGGTGCAACAAATTGTCAGATTAAATGCATTGTCTCTACTATAAATCTCAATCTGTAACTCTATGCTGAATCAAAAAAAAAATCTATGAGATTTTTGTTTATTGTTATTTTTCTCTGTGAAAAAACATCACAAGTGGTTCCAATGCTACTTTGCAAGCTGTCTATGAACTTGCAGGTAACATGGACCATGAAGTTCTCAGATACGTTATGTGGCCAGTTAGCTGCAACCTCGCTGATCTCATTCAAACCTAAAGCAAAGTATTTAGGAAAGTGGAGATTAAATCTTGGTGAAAATAGCAGGGGAAGACTAATATGGAGTAAAAGAATATTTTACTCAGGTACATGACTAAGCCGGTGTGATGCTGTCGATCTACTTCCGGGAGCGAAGGGCTAGCATATGTCTGCCTCCATAGGAAATGACTGCGATGCGAGCGTCAAGGAAGATCATACATGAACTGTCCATTCATGTTTTTTGAAGTCAATGTACTAACCGAAGCGAGTTGTTTTACTTCCAGTGCAATTACCTCAAACTAAACTACAGATCACGTTTTTTAACAACACTTTTTGATGCAGAATGTCTTTGTATTTATTATCCCGTTGCAACGCACGGGCATTTAGCTAGTTATATCTAAAATATGTGGATGACCCCAATTGGTTTGATCCTCTCACATCGCCACTCGAGACTTGGTGGTACAATTCATGAATATTCGTGCAGGACTGTTGTGACTGCTTTGATGCTAGGTTTGTTTTGCTTTTGTTGTGGAACTAATATGTATTGTTTAAAAAATAACTTTTAATAGAAATACTATTATTGAGTATTATATGCCACTATGCCATTTGCCGAAGGGGTGGTACTATTGCTGAAAGTTTGGAGAAGGCAATTGTGGTTGCTTGGATACTAGGTTTGTCTTGTTCTGTGGTGAAAGAGGAGTTTTTTTTAGACCAGGTGCTTTCTTGGGTGGTGATGGGATTGATTATATTTTCTTTAGAGAAGATACCCGACTCGGGGATAGACCTCTCAGCCAGGATTACTCATCAATGTATGCAATGTTCAGTAAGAATACGTTTCTATTGCCCAAGTCATGTCTTCGGTTCTGTCGAATACTAATTACAAGCTGTCGTTTACTAGAGATAAGTGGAGAACTTGTTTGCATTTGGTTTAGCGATTGAAGAGGGTGAATATATTGTTGGAGCTTAACGTATTACGCTGGAATTACATACTTCGGGCGTTTTATCATTGAAATTTATCTATGTGGATTTGGTAAATGAAAATCATTGGTTTCGGAAAATGTATATTTGAAAGAAATTACCGTTAAAAAATCTTTTATGGTTCTTGAATAGGAAAGTGTTGTTACCAAAAGACAATTGACAAAGCGTAACTGAAATATTAGTAATAAAATGTTGCTTTTGCGATGGGGAGAAAATAAGTCAACATCTCTTTCTCTCATGCTTGTATTTGCTCGCCTACGTGGCGACCAATACATGTGGCTTTTAACTCACACTAGTGTGCAACTTAAGGCTCAAATCCCGCTAAAGCTTTGTGCTTTCTATTGGGTACATGGAAATGTTATAATGATGTTGTGTATATCAGGGAGTGGATTTTTGGAACCCAGGCTACATGGAGCCCTTTTTCCGAAAATTCGAAATCGACATTTTCAAGTTTTCAAAAATCGCAATTCTTCCGAATTTTGAATAGTACTCAAGATCCTCTGTTTTTGATTATCTAATAAATCTTTTAATGAAAGTAGATTATTTTCCTATTAAGTTTACAACTTTTATGATCTCTTCCCGAACCAAACATGAATCTTTCAATTCATTTGGCTCTCACGCTCCTCCTTTTTCTTCTTTTATTGCTTTTGCTATAGCTATTCCCATATCCATGAAGATGGGTGAGATGAGTAATTTTCAGGAAGAGAGAAGGCCACAGAGCAATCAATTAGGAGCATTAATTAGCGAAATGGGCCTTATGTCAGCACTAAAAGGGAACAAATAGTTTTCATTAGGAGCCCAATAAACCTAAACGGAGTGAGTAGCAAAGATCTATCAATATGATTAGTGTTGCAATGTGTCATGCAATCTTGAATGCACTTTCCAGTTTTGTCGTAAAACTGATTAAACTTCACAATAAGGACAGCTATGTGGATCACTTGATGCGATACACGAGCGTTTCTTTCTAAAAAAAAAGGAGTTGCATATCATCGCAGAGAGGGGCATTTTGCCTCCCGAGATCATACGCTCCTGGTTGAATAAACAAATAAAAATGGTAAAACATTTTTTAAATTATGAAAAAATACGATGAACATATACAAGTGTTTTACATAGTGCCAATTTTCGTGATAAAATGACATGTGCCACGCTCTGCACGAAAAAACAAAACCAGTGCTTTAAAATATATTTTTAAAATCTTATATTGACCGCTGATTTGTGTTTTTTTTTGCACAGAGCACTACAAAATTTCATTTCACCACGAAATTTTGCACGTATGTATAAAATTGTATATGTTCATTACCAATTGTTTTCATAATTTTTTCAAATATATTACTATTTCTTTCAAAAAAATCAACCAGGTGCATACGACCTCGGAAGTCAAAGTGAATTTCCAATGTCATCGCCCTGTAATTAACCTCCTTATTTACAAATTTACAACATCTAACCATCCAAAAACAAGAGTGAAATGAAACCCCTCGATCGATCCCATCTTAGTTCCCACGCAAAATCTTTGAGCTCTCCCGTGTGTTTGTTGCATAGTTGCATGCACGTGGTATGACCAATCATTCCTCTCCTCTTCGATCTGCCTGCCCCTCAGCTTGATCAATGCGAGCTGTGTTTCGATCGATCTATCCATCGAGCACGGCCGCCGGTGGGCGGTGGCGCTCTGTCACGCGGCGGCCAGGTTCAGTAATTCACTTCACTCCTCGAGTGCGGTTGCGGCGGCGGGCTTGTAGAGGTCGTAGGGCGCCCAGAGGTGGTCGACGGCGCAGGGCTTCCGCGAGTCGAGCCTGAGCCACGGCTTCCCCTTCCCGCTCCAGTGGAGCAGACTGATGGGCCCCGGGTGGAGGCTCCGGCACCTCCCCTCCGCGTTGTCCCCGCCGAGCCCGTGCTGGTTCCATCGGTGGTCCACCGGCATGATCTCGCCCGCGAGCACCAGCAGGAACGGCGGCAGCGAGCCCAGGCTGTAGATCCGCTTCTCCTCCTTCTGCACTGCCATCCAGTCCTCCACCCGCCTCGTGTAACCCCCGGCGCGCCACCGCGCCACGTCCATCACCATCACACCCGTGTTGAAGTAGCACGGCGGCCGCCGCCGGTGCGGGCCCTGCTGGAACGTGGCGCTGAGGTTGGCGTCTGACCAGAAGGCCTCGGTGAAGTACTTGGTGAAGTTTGTGTGGCAGTACTCCGGCGCCGCCACCACGTAGCTGTCGGAGAGGTCGACGGACCAGAGCTTCCGGACGTCGTCGACGACGACGACGTCGGAGTCGAGGTAGATGACGCGGCGCACGGAGCGCGGGAGCATGTCGGCGAGGTAGATGCGCGCGTAGTTGAGCGGCTGGTCCAGCGCGCTGCGCACGGAGCAGGAGATGCGGCCCTCGACGCGGGACGGGTCGAAGCGGTACACGCGGTGGTCCAGGTACGGGAACGTGGCGCGCACGGCGTCGGCGTCGCGCCGCCGCGACGCCAGGAAGTGGAAGGTCACGTCCTCCGGGCACGCCGTGTGCTGCAGGATGGAGAATACGGCCGCGACGGTGCCGCGCAGGTAGTTGGCGTCAAGCGTCATGGCGATGTGCACGCGGGAGGACGTTCCACACGCGTCGCCGTTCCGGAACGCCGGCGCCTCCGTGAACGCTCCAGCTGGGTGGTTCGGCGCTGTCATTGCCGGCCGCCGAGTGACGTTGGCCACCGGCGGAATGCCTGACAACGACGCCGCGCCTTGGGTAGCCGCCGCCAGCGCCGCGACCAGAAGCACCCACGACGACGGCCCCATCGATCGCCGCCGTACCACCACAGCAAGGGTAGGATCGGGAGCCTACGATCGATAGGAACCACCACGGCGGCGACAGCAGGACTTGGATCGATCACCAACCTGATGGCACATTCCGATTGCGTATCACATTATATATGTGTTCGTCGATCGGTTTCGTGTTTCAACTCCAGATACGCGGGAACATACACAGCTTGATCTTTTTAATTTTTTGTGCAGCTGACGACCGGCGATGTCGGTGGATGAGTGTGTCTCACGTTTATTTTCAAAGAGAAATATTCAAATGGAACCTGAGAGGAAGTACGTGTACTTACGTTTTCGTGCTGGCTAGTCCTGCTCCGGCCAGCTTGTGTTTTGCGCGTCGACGACGAGCGAGCGAGGGGCTCCAACAGCCACGCACGTTCCCCGCCGGCCGGCCAGCGTGGCCTGCATGCCATGTGCCCTGATTCCGGTCTTCGCCGCACCGCCGGTGGTTGGTAAGTTGGTTGCTATTGGTTGGGACCTTCTCGCCGTCGTTCAGGCAGAAACGGCAGCCAGATTGGTCGATGCTAATAGTAAGTTAGTAACAAGCTTCCTCTTCACCATTTCCAAAAAAAAGCTAGCTGTTCACAGCACAGCGCTTGGAAATCTAGTTCAAGGAACGTCGGTCGTCTCTGTTGCAATCGATTCGCCAATCGATTGAAGCACTCAATGTCTGAACCTGATTGCTCTCCTTTGTGCGTATCTCGGCTAACAGCAGCAGCAAACGAACGGAACGGCACGTGCCCGAGCCCAACCGTCAAACGCTTGGTATAATTACAAGATCGAGCGACCGATTATAGTCTTTGGTTGACATCTGCAGAGTTGACACGTTGCCTGTGAGGCCAACCGTGGACATCAAGCCAGCCTAAGGTCCATAGCATGTTCTGAACCGCAAGCCAGGCGAAGAAGTGGCATTTCGGCGGCGCCCAATTATGCATGCCAAACAATGCTCTTGAATGAGCATAAGGATGAGCCAACGAATTGCGCCCTATATGCCGAGTTCGTCGAGTAAGATCCATTTGCAGTGAGAGTCCAAATGATGGAATCCTCGATGATGGGGGTGAGAATCTTGGTCGCCAGAAGACCCCATAGGTTGACGAATTGCAGGATATGATCAGCCGAGAAATTGTCCACACGGATGTCAGCGATCCACTTGGATCCACTCATGGCGCCATGCACCTTCCTGTTTTTCCGCCTAGATGCCTCAAAGATCTTCGGAACGATGTCCTTTGTGGTGGATCCATCAAGCCAAGACAAGGATCAGTACTGGCACTGTGGCAGCCGACGACCTCAAAGTCGTTGCCGTTTCTTCCCCATCGGCCAACCAACCCAGCTCAGCAACCATATCTATACCATCCTCTGCTAGTCTGCCTCCTCTTCTCTCAGAGCAGCACCACAGACATGGTGGATGCGTGAGCTTCGTCTTTTCTCCAATTCATCATTCACACAACTCTTCTCCATGGCACCCCTCTCCATCCTACTACTCGGCCTCCTCCTCCTTCCATGCTCCTCCTCTGCCAACGATACTCTCACGGCAACCCAGGTGCTCGCCGTCGGCGACAAGCTCGTCTCGAGGAACGGCAGGTTCGCGCTCGGCTTCTTCCAGCCAGCCGCAAGCGCCATCACCAGTAAGTTCACTGACACCACCTCCCCAGCCAACTGGTACCTCGGCATATGGTTCAACCAGATACCAGTTTGCACTACCGTGTGGGTCGCCAACAGGGACGTGCCGATCCCCGATGATCCCAACCTCAAACTCACAACACACCTCAAAATCTCTAGTGCTGGAAATCTTGTCATCGTACACGACGATGCTGTTATCTGGTCCGCTGATATTGCAAACAACAGTAGGACACAACCAAACAGCATAAACACCACCACCACAAGTGTTGTTCTGATGAACACTGCCAACCTAGTCCTCACATCGTCATCTGACCAAGTGTTGTGGGAGAGCTTCGACTACCCAACAGATGTTGTGCTTCCTGGAGCCAAGTTTGGTTGGAACAAGGTCACAAACTTGAATCGCAGGCTCATCTCGAAAAAGAGCACCGCTGATCCGGGGCGTGGCTTCTATAGCGTTGAACTAGATACCAAGGGCAACGGTATAATCCTCAAGCGAATAAAACCCTCGCTAGTGTATCGGCCTTATGCACCCGAAACATCATCCATATTGAAACTCATGCCAAGAATCCAGAAGATTCTAGGATTGGATCCACGGACCAAAGGTGTGATTATCCCAGATTATAATAATAGCAAGACAGAGGAGTACTACATTTACACTTCACCAGATGAATCGCCCTCCTCATTTCTCTCGCTAGACATCTCTGGTCAGATCAAGCTGAATATCTGGTCACAGGACCAACAATATTGGCAAACCATATTTGCCGACCCTATTGATGTCTGCACTCCACCTGCTACATGCGGACCTTTCACTGTCTGCAACGGCAAAGCAGAACCATCTTGTGACTGCATGGAGAGCTTTTCTAAGAAGTCGCCGCGGCATTGGGAGTTTGGTGATCGATCACACGGGTGCATCAGAGATTCACCGCTGTATTGCACTGGTAACAAGAACACCACAAGTTCAACAGACATGTTCCACCCAATTGCTCAGGTTACATTGCCCTACAACCCTCAAAGCACAGACCTTGCTACAACGCGTAGCAAGTGTGAGGAAGCTTGTCTCAGTTCCTGCTCTTGCACCGCTTATTCCTATAATAACAGCATATGTTCTGTCTGGCATGGGAAACTGCTCGGCGTAAATCTGAATGATGGCCTTGAAATTGAATCTGAAGATACTCTTTACCTTCGCCTTGCTGCCAAAGACGAGCCAAATTTGCAAAAAGACAAGAGAAAACTAAATGTTGGAGTTGTTACTGCTGCAAGCATTAGTAGTTTTGTGTTACTAATGCTAGTGTTGTTGTCAGTTATTTGGAGGAACAAACATGAGTGGTGTGGTTCACAGTTATACGGAAATCAAGGCAGTAGTGGTATTATAGCATTTAGATACAACGATTTAGCTCATGCTACTAAAAACTTTTCAGAAAAGCTGGGAACAGGTGGTTTTGGTTCTGTATATAAGGGAGTTTTAAGGGATTCAACTCCTATAGCGGTGAAAAGGCTTGATGGTACCCGTCAGGGAGAGAAGCAATTTAGAGCTGAGGTGAGCTCAATTGGATTGATCCATCATGTCAACCTAGTCAAACTGATTGGTTTCTGCAGTCAAGGTGATAATAGGTTACTTGTGTATGAACACATGCCAAATGGATCTCTTGATATTCATATTTTTAAGAGTAATGTTGTTTTACTAAATTGGGACAGAAGGTACCAGATAGTCCTAGGAATTGCCAGAGGACTGTCCTACTTGCATCAGAGTTGTCGCGAGTGCATCATACACTGTGATATTAAGCCAGAAAACATACTTCTCGATGCATCATTTTCCCCTAAAGTTGCAGATTTTGGGATGGCAGCATTTGTGGGAAGAAATTTTAGCCGAGTCTTGACTACATTTAGAGGAACTGCAGGTTATCTTGCCCCAGAGTGGCTGAGCGGAGTTGCTATTACACCAAAGGTTGATGTTTACAGCTTTGGCATGGTATTGTTTGAAATCATATCAGGTAGGAGGAATTCACCTGAAGCACATACCGATGACAATGATCATGTTGAATATTTCCCTATGCGAGTCATCAGCAAGCTTCACGGGGGAGATATCCAGAGTTTAGTGGATCCACAATTACATGGCGACTTCAATATGGAACAGGTTGAAAGAGTTTGCAAAGTCGCATTATGGTGCATCCAAGACAATGAGCTTGATCGGCCAACGATGAGTGAAGTGGTCCGGGTTCTTGAGGGTCTCCAGGAGATTGATATGCTTCCGATGCCAAGACTACTTGCAGCTATAACTAAGAACTCTAATTCAGCTTTAGTGTAATAACTTACAAATCTATTTCATGATCAATTGTTACTTATTTGAATTTGAGAAATCTTGATGTTGTATTGTATACTAGGGAATAATAAAGTAAGGCAAGCGTGCAAATAAATATTTTTCTCTTATTTATTTTGTTGAATGTGTGTGGAAACATTCCCTGCATACAGGCAGATTTGATCGTCCACATATTTTTGTGGACTCTTTGCCGTTCAACTAACGAATATCATGGCCTTTACTTTGAAATTCTCTAATCAATATAACATAGTAACATTTGTAATCAAGCTTTAAGTAAAAAACCATGTGTGTATAAGAAAATGATTTAAAGATGTCTTACTCATTTTCTAAGCTAAAATCATGTAGTTCCCCTCTGCCGGAGTAATATGCATTTTCACATGTCAGCAATATAGACCCGCATACCTGGTGATTATGATAACTCTCACTTTTTCACCTGAAAAGTCTGTCAAACATATATTGTGAGCAAGTATTTCCATTCCCCTTTTCTCGGTGGATTTATCGGTGGCTTTGCCTGGTACATACACAAGGAACTAGTTAGTAATTGGATATTAATACCACCAGGATAAATAACTTCAAAGAATCAGTCAGTTGTAATTAAAGATATGGTAATTAATTCGAATTTTGGGACATATATATGAGAAGAATTACTAGGGAGACTGCTTGCTTAGTGCATATTATAACATATGTTTAAAACTAAACGGTGCTGTAGGAAAATATAGGTAAGACAGAATTCAGTATTGATCATTGTTCGAAATAAAATTTAATGACCAGAACATCTATGGTTTGCTCAAGGCAATAGCATTATTTATCCAAACATAGTTTGCAAATTTCCCTGTGAAGTAAATAATCCAGAGGAATGACAATGAGAGTAGAATTGCATGTAAAGCTTACGGTCTTCTTGTAGTGGTCATTCTCAGCTCTCAACTCTTCCTTCTGTTTCTTCATGGACTTCATTTCCATATTCCTTAAATGCAACTCAAGTTCGAGTCTCTGAGTCTTTTCAGCCTCAAGCTCTTTCGTCTTGCGCACGAGCTGAAGCTTCAGCATCTCATCTCAGACACTTAATTGCATCTTACTTGCCTAAAATCACCTCCTAAAACTACAGGTTTCGCAGATAAAGGAAGCTTCAGGAGAAGTTATCATTTACTCGACATATTGCGTGTGTGTGTGTGTGCGCTCTTCAACAAGGGCTTCATACGCATTACAAAAGATAGATTAGTAAGATAGTTTTGCTTGTTACCACTGCAACAATTAACATGACACTGCTGATAAACATAATAATCCGTGGTCAGTCCCTTACCCAGCATAGCATCCAAAAAAATACTCCCTCCGTTCACAAAAGGATGTCTCAACTTTGGCCTAAGTTAGGACAAAATTGAGACATCCTTTTGTGAACGGAGGGAGTAGAATTGTCAGATTCCTAGTGCTTAGTGCAATTTTCCAATCTTAGAACAATGTCTTGTTTTTTAAATTCAAGCTAAGAAAATAGTAAGATCGTGATATCTGGAGTTGCATGGTAATTTTCTGTTGTGCAGTCGAAAATGATAAAGAAAAACACACATTCTGTATTTTGGGGATAATCCACGTTGAAGGAGTTACGCATGGTAATTTTCTGTTGTGAAGTCGAAAATGCATCGTCGGGTTCTCACCAGGCATCGAGCTAGTCAGCGGTCGGCATTCGAAGTTCCGACACCATGGCTTGGACTGAGGGAGGATGTCTATGAAAGCGCACCGTGCGGCACAACAACATTTTCTGGAGAATCATATATATCATCGGGTGCTCGACGGAGGAAGCGTGGAGATGAGTCCATGATAGTATATTACAATTCATTTTCTAGCACAACATAAGGTTGCTGACCACAACGAATCATCTATATTGTCTCGCGAGAAATGCAACATGGTTAAATTCCATTTATTTTATAGTTGCTATCATGGAGAAACAATCACAATCACGATGTTACCGTACATAATTAAACATTATAGGACACCTCCTTTACTTGCTAGTGTCATTTCAGGAAATCAACGGTGCATACTGAGTAGCAAGACTCACCAAATCTCTCTGAAATAGATCAACGAGTTTTGGTTATGCCTCTTATTTGAACCTCATGGATTAGTTACTCTACATGGTATCCCATCTTTACTAGTATTACCTGTAGGACGGTCTACAAGATAGTACTCCCTCCGTTCTGTAATGTCAGATGTCGAGCTTTTTTTAGGAAAATTCCAAAATATAGGGTGTATTGCGATTTATGGATAATTTTACACATCAAAAACTAAGTTCCAATCCATAACGGGAAGGTTTAAAGGATTGTTTTCAATTTGTGATTGATTTTTAGGGACTCCTCTCTCCAAAAAAATTCCAGAGTAAAATAAGTCCATGATAAGCAAAATTCACATGTCTTAGTATTACCGCAGAAAACTATACGCCTTACATTCAGGAACAGAGAATGTATTACATAACACAAAATGACACACTCATTATACATCAAGGAACCAAAAAGCTAGAAATTACTGTACGCATAGATTATTTGCATCAATCATCATAATAGGAAAATCAATCATGAGATGACTGGCGATGTTTCTCTGAAATCACACAATATATCATTTGCTAAAGCATTCCCAAATTGTATCAAAGTAACCACAAAAGATACTTGAAGCAGTAATAGAAGATGCAATGCCATTAGTGCATAGTTGAACCCCGTTAGAAACTTTTCTCGGAATTGATGTCAGATGAGCTCCTCGGCACCCGTTGACTACTCGTTGGTAGTGGTTATCCGCTTGGAGGTGTAGCGCCGGTGTCTAAGCTTCGACGGCTGGTCCGATCTTTGATGTCGAGAGAGGTTACTTAGCTGAGAGGGAATAGGAGGACACAACCACTAGCCCCACTATTCGTAGGACTCATGCATGGAGCTGACCGACAGTTGCCATGGTCATGGGAGGTGGCACCGCGAGATTAGGGGAGGTGGTGTTTAGTGGCGGTTCGAGGGATGGGCATGGCGTTGCGACGGGGAATGGGGGAGGCGGCGTGACAGGCGATGGGAGCTGGAGCGTCGAAGCTGCAGCGGCAAAGCTCCAACAGTGGTGACATGATGCATTTTTAGGTTGCTTTCGTGAGAATATGGCATTTTTTTAGGTTGTCTAAATTTTTACACCTCACCTGAAAGACTCTAGTAACACCAAGGGCATCTCTAGTCGCCCCAGGGCCCAAAATAGCGACGTTTGGGCCAAATAGCGCCGTGTTTCTACCAGTCGTCCCACAGGAGCCCAAATAGCGTCGTTTCGGCGTTATTTAGCGCCGGCGCTCCCAGGCCAAACCCAACCCGTTGGGTTCCGCCTGGGGGAAAATTGGCGCGCAAACACGGCTGGCCAGCTCTGTCAACAACACGGGCGAAATGGCGCGAAACAGAACCGCCCGTGAGCGGCCGCGTCCTCATCCTCTCGGCTCCCGCGCTGGTCAAAGGCTGCCGGAGTTAATGGCGTGGCCAGCGCCCAATGAGCGGTCGTCGCCTTGCAGTCCAATCGTGGGGGACGCGGCGCAATAATGGCTCGCCACCGCCCCTCCGTCTGGCCTTCCACCGCGCTATAAATCCCCCCTCCTCGCCGTGCACAGCCACATCATCTCTCGGCCTCTTCTCTTGCCCTCGCCTTGAGTTCTTCTCTCTCGCCCAGCTCAAGACGATGGCCGAGCATTTCCCCTGGGACGACGCCACCGCAAACGGATTCGGCCGCCGCCACCTCCACAAGCACAAGGCGTGGATGATGTACGAGGCGGGCTACCCCACGCCGTCGGACATGCGCGTCCCTGGCGCCTCCGCCGGCCATGGTTCATGGCATCTGAGCGCGGGCGGCGTGCCCGTGCCTCTGCCGCCAGAAGAGGCCAAACACGACCACGTGATCGAGGAGGTGATCGCCGACCTCACCCCGGCGCAGGCGGCGGATCCCTGCTAGCAGTCGGATAACCACGAGTTTTGGATGCGATACTTCCGCCGGCGCCACGAGCAGGAGCTCGCCGACATAGGCCGCAACGGCCCGGTGGAAGGCCGCTGCAACTCCAAGGGCCGCAAGCGGTGGTGGGGTGGGAATGGACGCATGCTCGCGTTCGTCCTCGAGCACATCACCGCTGGCAACCAGCCGCGGCTCACCATGCCGCCGCGCACGGCGTCGTGGCTGCCGCGGCGGATGGGCGGCGGTGACTCCTCCTCCTTCGCGCGCGCTCGGCGCCTCCCGCTGCTCGGCAGGCCGAGCAGTACGCCACGCCGCCCATCCTGAACTCGGGCCGTCGTGCTGCCAGCCGCAGCGGCACGCTGCGCATAAACGAGCGCCGCCCCGCGAACTTCTCGGCCGCCTCGTCAAGCCCAAGACGGAGGGCAAGAAGGCGCCGGAGTGGCAGGCGCCGCCGGACTACCTCGGGGCGGCGGCCAGGATGGGGGAGCCGGAGGA
The DNA here is from genome assembly GCA_947311845.1 of Poa pratensis. NCBI lineage: Eukaryota > Viridiplantae > Streptophyta > Magnoliopsida > Poales > Poaceae > Poa > Poa pratensis. Next base: position 23,168,458 of record CAMZMU010000102.1, on the reverse strand, counting down.
GGAGTTCCCCGTCCAGAGGCTCGCCATGGAAGCCTCCTTCGACGCCATCCTCGTCGCGCCAGACGACGTCGCCGATGCATGGTCGGCGAGGGAACACGAGGAGGAGGAGGTGGAGCACCAGCAGCAAATCCTCGAGGCCCTGGAGCGCGAGCGCCGCGAGCGCGCGTCCCACACTGGTCGTCGCATTCCACCTCTGTCGCTGCCCCCTGAGTACTACATCCTCGACCCGAGCGACAAGGACGAGGAGGTACTCGCGCCGGCGACCAGCTGGTGGCATGGCGGAGACGACGGCGCAGGCCCTAGCAACGCCTGCGGCTCCGACGACGACGGCAACGGCGGCGACTACATCCACATCATCTACAACCAGTTGGGCATGTAGAACGGCGTAGATCGCCAAGTTATCTTTTTTAACTTTTTATTTTAGTTTCTACTATGTAATCGCCTAAATTTCGCCTAAATATGAATGAATTTGCCTATATATGAATGAATTCGCTTAAATTTCGCCACAACAGTTTTTTGAAATTTTCGGCCCAAGTCTTGGGTTTGAGCACGGCTGGGAATCGGCCCACCCCAGGAACCAAAATAGCGTCGTTGCCCCCAGGCCGGCCAAAATAGCGCCGTTTTTTGGCCGGGAGGGCACAACGACAGGAGGAGATGCCCTAAGGACTAGAAAAAATCGGGTCCTATCCAAGACTAGCAAATTTAGAAATATTTCAGGTAGTAGGTCAAATTCGGAACCAATACTTTTTCTTGGTAAGAATTCTTGTACCTGCTAATCGTTTTTATTTGTTCCATTAACAACTGTAATAAATTAATTACTATTACACATTTTTATGTCGATGTTGATCGTCATTCATTATGTCACACTTGTTTAATTTATTTTGAGATACAAAATTGATGAACATCAATATCGACATGAAAACAAGATTGCACCTTTTTTTAATACCTATCTTTAGTTTTCCTCACATTTGGTGTACATTTAACCAGATAATAGAAACTTAGGAAACAAAACAAGTTCAAGTTATATATCATTGTAAGTAATAATAGTATCATCAAGAGCGTCAACTGGAGTACCTCTTGTCCCAGGATATGGAACAAGCCCATATCAAAATGACAAGACAAACAAACAAGATGAGCAACCTCAACACCCTTTTTATTTACCATTGGAATAGCTTTTTATTATAAGGTGCATCACAGACGGTTCACCATAGCATGTAAGTAAATTTCCACCATGAATGATGCATGACTTAGATTAGCGCCCAGGCGCTCTCTAACCATTTATACAAACTCATTTAAACTACTTCATTTCCACCTCATTTCACCATGATAGGCATCCGTAAACAAAAGTACATGATATCAACTAAATGAGACGAAGGAGCATTTTGAAAGCTTTGCATGTGACAGCACATATGGGCTAACTCCCAACCTCGGACATTTATCAAGCCACTAGCATCATATTATTAATCACAATGGGTCATGTTTTATTTATGCAATAAAAGTAAAGTGTGCATCAAGTTCGTGAGAGCTATATAACCAACTTTTCCCATAACAATCAATAACATAAACATTTTCATTCAGAGGTATAGATAACACAAATAACATGATAAACATACTCGGAATAGCATAAAGCTAATAGGTAGATATGGTGGACTCACTGGAATGACTTTGGTTGAAGGTGTTGGAAACAAGTTTTTACTTGTTGAATTTTTTTTGGGCTAGCAAGAGGGAGAAAGTTGACCATCTAGATGCATGCATGAGTGTCCATAGAACTAACTAATCCATGTTAAACTAAGTAAAATAACATTCAGCATCAAAACATGAATAAGTGATAGCTCTTGATAAAGCATTTGCAAATTATTACTCATAAAAAAAGCTCATGAATCATGCAACTATATGTATCATTTAAAAATCAACTCAAACATCCCTTTTCCCAATACAATAAAAGCATTCAACATATTTCAACCCATATTTCCAGTAGCTCTTTCACATATAACTGATAGTGTGGTGGTCTCACAAAATAACAATCAAACCAAAAACAAACAAAAAGACGCTCCAAGTTTATGCGATAAAGTGTTTCGATCGAAAAACAGAAGTTAGACGTGTGCAAACCGAGAGTGTGTAGGTCCAGTGGGGTTGTCTTCACATCCCCAATCTTATGGTCTTCACCATCCTTGGATAGCTCTTGGTGCATCTCCTCCAATCCCTGTGAAAAAATTTCGAAACACCGTTTCTCCCATTTTCTTTTCTGTGGGATGCATTAGTAGTGATAAACAAATAGTTTCTTGCTGCATATAATCCTCAAACAAATCATCTTATGAATGTACAGAAAGTATATAATGTTTTATGCCTACTCATAAACTTATTTGAATCAAAAAGATTCAAGATAAAAGTTCAAAACATGCATAAAACAAAATGGGACAGAATCTGTCCAGAAAAACAGCAGCAGAAAAACGTATTTTTCTACCCTACCAAACTTTGCCGAAAAATTCCGCAAAAATTCATACATACATAGGATGAAAAGTTGCAACTACAGTTCAAATATGAGCTCATTCGGAATTACAGAATAAGAATTAAAAATCATACCGTGCACAGATTCGTGCAGGAATAAAATCTTCGAACGCTATAAGCAACTTTCTCAAACCAAAAAGGGTAAAACTTGGCACTTTATTCAAAATTCCAAAAACTAAACTAAAAACAAAGTCTCTTGTTACAGCAAGAGGACACAAAGAAAATCACACATAAAAATAACCGGTTGCCTCCCTCTCCATAAGGACCAGTAGGTTTTAAAGTACCCAACAAATAAAAGCAAATCAAGAGAAAGGCCAAAACCTTCATCATAAAGAGGATAAATTTAGTAACATGAAGATTTCTATAACCATACTTTCCTCTCTCAAAATAATTTTCAGCGGCATCATGAATAAAATCAACAATATAGCTATCACATAAAGCATTATTATCATGATCCATAAGCATAACAGTACCATTACTCTCCACACAAGCATAAACAGTTTCATTAGTAATAGTGGGAGTAAAAATATCACATCCATCAATGTAATCACCATCAATAGGAGGCATAGAATAATCGAAGTGATTTTTATCCTCAATAGTAGATGGACTGAAAATATCATATTCATCATTGTAAACATCATATATAGGAGGCATATCATAATCAACATAAACTATATCCTCAATAGTAGGTGGAGTGAAAATATCACAATCATTATAATCATCATATATTGGAGACAAAGTATCATCAAAGAAAATTTTCTCCTCAAAACTTGGGGCTAAAAATATCACGTTCATCAACAACGGCTTCCCCAAGCTTAAACTTTTCCAGAGCATTAGCAATAATGGTGTTCCAAGAATTTATAGTGATAACATTGCTACCATCATGCAAATAATTTTCCATATGTTTTTTAATTTTCTCTTCAAACACATCATGTCCTAACTCAAGATAAATTTCATATAGCTCTCTAATTTTTTTGCTGTTTCCATTAAGCCTAACTAGTGAAATAAAAACAAGAAACAAAAAGATATAATTGCAGAATCTAAAAAAGATACCTTCGAGCACACACACGCCGGCAACAGTGCTAGATAGCTTAGTAGCCAGAAGATGTGAGTACCTTTTACCTTACCTCCCCGGCAACGGCGCCAGAAAATGTCTTGATGTCTACGCACGCTTCTATTCTTGTAGACAGTGTTGGGCCTCCAAGTGCAGA